>JBBPBT010001302.1:6269415-6302603 GCA_037974875.1 Cicer bijugum | reverse complement strand
TAAAATATCAAAGTATTATTTTTTAGTTCAAAATTTTTATAGGAGATTAAAACTTTTGACTTTTAAAATAAAAGTCAACTTTATGAATTGGAAAAAGTAGAAGCACAAAATCTAAAGTTAAACTTAAATTTTTGTACATAACTTCGGACAATTTATAAATAAAGTGACATTTCTAATTCGTATTACGTAATGTATTTTAATTTTTTAAGCTAATCACCATATTTTTGTTTTTGTCGAACATGAGTTGATCTCAATTTTATACGAGTTTTTATAATGATTTAAAGTCTAAATGGATATTAATGGATAACAATGAACATAAATAGCATGTTAGATATAATCGATCTCTAACACCTTCACATTTTATGATCTAGAGAGGATCATCTAATTATTAGAAAGTATTTCAGTAATGATTAGTTTGACATTAAACTTAAATATTTATACATCACTTCGGACTACTTATAAATAAATAAAGTCGCATATCTAATTCGTATTACTTAATGTATTTTAATGTTTTAAGCTAATCACCACGTTTTTGTTTAGGTCGAATATGAGTTGGATCTCAATTTTATACGGACTTTTATAATGATTTGAAGTCTTATTGGATATTAATGGATAACAATGAACATAAATATCATGTTAGATATAATCAATTTCTAACACCTTCACGTTTTAGGACCTAGAGGGAGATCGTCTAATTATAATAAAGTATTTCGGTAATAATTAGTTTGACATTAATATTATTATAGACTCACTTTGATAATGATTAGTTTGACGTTAAACTTAAATATTTGTACATCCCTTCAGATAATTTATAAGTAAACAAAGTCACATATTTCTAATATGTATTACTTAATGTATTTTAATTTTTTAAGCTAATCACCACTTTTTTGTTGAGGTCGAATATGCATTGGATCTCAATGTTATATGAACTTTTATAATGATTTAAAGTTTGATTGGATATTAATGGATAACAATGAACAAAAATATCATGTTAGATATAATGAATCTCTAACACCTTCATATTTTATGATCTAGAGGAAGATCTTATAATTATTATAAAGTATTTCCGTAATGACTAGTTTAACATTAATGTTATTATGAACTTAACTTTGTTATCCGTATTCCCAATAACAATATGCATACTTTAATGTTTAATCCTCTTTCAACCCCTTATTAACATTTGTTTGTGGTTGAAATAAATCACACCATAACTACCTCTACTCTTATGTTTTAAGTAAGTTATGCGAAATTCGATATAAGTGCATATTTTACACTAAAAATCTTTATTAATACAAGTCATAATGTTTTTTTGTCAATGCAAATTCAACCTCATGAATTTCCTAACTACAAGTCACAAAATTTCTTTACCTTAAAATGTGTGACCTATGATTATTTTTTGTTTGACTTTTTTAAATAGTCTAATTAAAAGCCTATTTTACATTAAAGAAATAATACATTTTATATTTTTTTAAATAAGTTAAACTATAACTTTATATATAAGAAAAACTAATAAAATAATAAATATAAAAAAATTAATAAAACTATAACTTATAATTAAATCCAATAAAATTATAATCAATAAATCCTGCAACAATATTTCAAATATAACAAGGAAACAAAATACACTCTATAATGAACAAAAGGCAACAAATCATTAAAAGAAATATAAATAAAACAAAATAAATGTCATAATTTACAATAAATAAAAGATAATTATAAAGATAACTTTTTATTAAATAGACTTTTGAATAAACAACATAATCATCAATCAATCATTCAATAAAATAAAAAAAATAAGCACATTTAAATTTAATTTATTTGAAACCCTAAAAACTACACAACTCAACAACTCCATTAAACAAAAAAAAGAACCTTCATAAGAATAAAAAAGAAAGAAAAGAGAAAACGGCTTAGACCTTGTATTTAGAAACAAGTTGGTCGCCGGCTGACTGGTCCCGACTGACCGGAAAACGCAGTTGGACTTGCTCGTCGTCAGGATATCCGAAGATACATTCTAGCGCGATTTTCGGCCGCCATAACTGCTTCTGCAACATAGGAATATCTGAATGGTTGAAATGGAGACTTTCAAGTATTGCGTTGACGACCTAATTTCCAAGGTTGATCAGGCAAGTATTATTATTACTCAATTATATTACGCATTAATCATATCATTATATCAAATGCTTACTTTTTTTTTTTAATTTAGTTTTTAGCGAGAGGTAAATGTTGTGTTGAATGTATGGAAAAACTAGACGAGATAGGATTAAGAATCTTAGCATTAGAGAGAGTTGTGATAGCAAAAGATGGTAGAAATTTTCTTGAAGTGGTTTGGGCATGTGGAGAGGAAACCTTAAAGGGAGTAGATCAAATGAAGGATAGTTGAACCACTAGAGGCACAAGAAGACCTAAAGATTAATGAGCTATTTTATAGAACATTGTGGCATTGTTTGATCTATTTAGCCGACCTTATTTAGTGGGATAAGATTTAGTTGTTGTTGTAGTAGTTTCTAGCAGGTTGTTGTTGTACAAACGGCTATTATTCTGTAATATGTGATTGACAATAGTGGTATGCAGCGGTTATAATATTCAGTTGTAAATAGTTTGTAACTACCATAATAGTTCACACTGGTCTCTAGGATTAAATCTGTCTTTTAGTTGTATCGGTTTATTTGATTCTATTTAAGAAAGGAAAGGGCCATATAGAGCCATACAGTTTTCAAAACAATTTTCTTCAGTTTTATCATGGCGTCTTTTGATATTTGACACGGTACCAAAGCCTCAACTCTGAACTGAACCGGTCAATTCTTGTGCACTTGAATTCTTGCTCTTGCTTGGTGTTGTCAAATCCTATTGGTTCTTCTCTCACCATGCTGCAATCATGTCTGGTGAAAACTCAGAATCACTTCATGTTCATTTTACTAGAAAAATTTATTCTGCCTGGGAGTTTCAATTTTTACAGTATTTGTCGAAGGGAAAGAATTATGGGTCCATGTTGATGGGAGTGATCTAGCATCTATAGATCCATAGAAGATAGTTTAATGAGAAACCGTTGATGCATGTGTCATGAGCTGGATAATTAGCTCAGTTGAACCACACTTGTTTTGAAATCTGAGGCCACACAAGTCTGCCAAGGAAATGTGCAATTATTTGAAAAAATTATACTACAATCAGACAATGTGTCAAGGAGATTTCTGCTAGATTATGAATTAGGGAGTTTATTGCAAGGGAGTCTCTTAACTGAGGATTAAAATTCTGGTTTTTCAAAGCCTATGGACTGAATACTCTGACATTGCTACTGCTGATGTCTCCAAAATAGCACACTCTTCTGTAAAAAAGGTCCATGGAATCAGCAGAAGAGACCGGCTCTTGATGAAATTGTGATATGAGTTGGAGACTAGTCGTGCTAGTCGGATGAACCGTGTTCTTGTACCTTCTTTGGACACTTGCTTGTGTGATTTTCTTTGAGAAGAGCAACACGTAACTACTCAAGTTACAATGGAACATAAAGCCATGAACCTTGTTCCTGTTGATGTGGCTTATGCTGCTCAAGGTTTGAGCAATAGCAGAAATATGCATTCTGTGCAATGCTACAGGTGTAAAAGGTTTGGCCATATTGCAAAAGATTGTTCACAGAAAATTTGCAATTAGTGTAAGCAGCAAGGACACATCATATCAACCTGTCTATGTGGTCTTTGCAAAAGATTGTTCTATGGTGTTTCATTCTATATCTGTTTATGACTTCTCTTTAATTTTACACCCCGGGAAGTTGTCTCTAATAAGTAATATGCTTCTTTTCCTCTTTTCCTGCAGCTTGAGCAGAAAGTTCATGACATAGATGACTTTTACTCCAGTGCAAATAAAAAGCAAACAAACATCTCTAAAGGTAACTCAATTACGAAGGATAAAGATAAGGAGAAACATGTTCCAAGTATTAAGAAGCAACAGCAGGATGCATCACGTAGAGAAGTGGCTGCTGCCAAAAGAATGCAAGATCTTATACGTCACTTTGGCACAATATTACGCCAGGTAACTATCTTTCACTTATTGTTAATCTTTGTGGAGCATGATATCTGTGTTCAGTGTGCACCATTACTAATGTGTTAGTTGTCTATTTGTTATGATATCACTTTGTTCTCTTTACATGTGGTCATGTAATTTTGAATTTCTTTTGCATCATCTGTTTCTTCTCTTTCATGTTTTAGCTTTTAATCCTTTTCTCTTTAAAAATATAGGTTTGACGTTTTTTTGTATTTTGTTCTCTGCTCTATGTGTGGGCTTTTAGTGCAGACAACAATACAATGATGTGTAGCTCAAAAATTTTGTAAAAATACTTTTGTGAAGAGGAAATCCCTTTTACCCTGATATTCTCAAAATAACATGATTGCAATTCACATAAAACCAATCATACACGTGGTTAGAAAAATACCATTGTATTAAATTTCATTATTTGAAAGACATAGGAAGCTGCAAAAGCCTTATTCGTATTCATGAAAGGGGTTTTGAACTAAGTATAACAGTTGTAGATAATGCAGAAGTGAATGGACTGCAGAAAAATGAGAAGCTTGCTATACGATCATTTGTCATGTTTTAAAAAGGTGGAGTGGACAATTTCCCTTTCATTTGAAATTATGTGATAAATATGTAAAATGAAGTGCTTGTTGACCTCATTCTTTAATTTTTGTTGTTGTGCCTCTATATTGAATCATTTGTTTAAAAAACATTCACCTGTGATGAACTTCGCTAATGCTCTTTTTTCTGTCAGATCACACAACACAAGTGGGCTTGGCCTTTCATGCAACCAGTGGATGTAGAGGGACTTGGCTTACATGATTATTATGAGGTATTGTTCATATATGCATGCAAGTATCCAATGTTACATTTCATTAGTAATGACCTTTGTTGAGGCATTTGATTACTGATATGCAGAGAGATTTATGATAAGTACTGGATTGGAACATATAAGAAAACAATGTTTATTGGTAGAAAACTCTATTATGTTACAACTTACAGCTATTCGAGAGAGACATGGTTCTCTCCCACCCTAAATTCCCCTCGGGAACCAAAGGATACCCTCTCTAAACTTCCTTTCCTCTTATTTATTTATAGCCTATCATCTCTTATTCTTTATTCTTTAACTAACTACCTTAACTTACTGTAGAATGACAGAGAGTAGAGGGAGAGAGCGGGTTCTCATACTCTCAAATATAGCGTTACAAGGATTTGAATAGAGGATTACCTTTTTATGCTTAAACAATCATGTCCTTCATTAAGTGACTGAATCTTTTATTTGCACTTAACTTTTTATTCTTTTGAGTTTTGATTGATCTGTTGTAATACGATGGATGCTAGGTCATTGACAAGCCCATGGATTTCAATACCATTAAAAACCAAATGGAGGCTATTGATGGTACTGGATATAAGCATGTTCGAGAAATATGTGCTGATGTGAGGTTGGTTTTCAAGAATGCTATGAAATATAATGATGAAAGAAGTGATGTTCATGTGATGGCAAAAACGTTAATGGCAAAGTTTGAGGAGAAATGGTTGCAACTTTTGCCTAAAGTTACCGAAGAGGTATAAATTCCAAAGTTTTGTTTTCTGAAACCAATTGTTGTGCTGGATGGAGTTTGATTACTAATATTGTGGTCTTATTTCATCTTGGAGACTGCTTAAATAATTGTCTAAGAACAATCTCTTTGTGTTTGTTATCATCTAGTGTTATTAAATTGTAGGAAACAAGACGTGAAGAGGAAGAAGCTGAAGCACAGTTTGCTATGCAATTTGCTCAAGAAGCAGCCCATGCTAAAATGGCGAGAGACTTGAGTAATGAGGTATTCATGAGATGTTTACAGCCTTATTGAGCAGTTCAACCTATAGATTTTTCACGCATATTATAGATGCATCTAAGTGCTTTGTCTTTTTTCAGCTGGACGAAGTTGGTGTGCATTTAGAAGAGCTACGAGAGATGGTTGTTAGAAGATGCAGGTTAGCCGATACATGTTTCCTGAAATATGAACCCAAAACACAACCTATCATATACATTTTGGCCTAAACTTTTTTCTGTTCTTAAGTGAAGAAAGTAATGGAATAATGTTTTCATATTTTAGTACTTCTGCCTTAGACTGTTTATATTTTAATAACGACAGAATCATAAAAACAAAAATAAAGACAATCAAATATGTAGAATCAAATATGGTTTCTCTTGATTCTTACATTAAGTATGAATTTGTGCGCATGTTTTATAGTTCTAGGAAACCCATTATGTTTGACTTGAATGTTGAATCTTAATTTAGTCCTCTCATCTTTTATTACTCCTTTTCTAAAATACATTGTCACTCCCACCAAGCTAAATTGAGAAAATTGGTTACAGAAAAATGTCAACAGATGAAAAGAGAAAGCTCGGAACTTCTTTCACCAGACTGTCTCCTGACGATCTAAGTAAAGCATTGAAAATTGTTGCTGAAAATAATCCAAGCTTCCAAGCAAATGCTGAAGAGGTGGATCTTGATATGGATGCTCAGGTCATTAAATACATATTTCAGTCAAACTGTCGTTACACACATTGTTCATAAACTTAACAAAAAGAGAGAATATTGTTCTCACTAGATCTATACTTCTGTTTGTATCAAATTGATATTGATACAGTGGATCATTATTATCAGTATGCTGATAACGTCGTAACTTAAGCAACTTAAGCAAGAGTTACTCTGAGTTACTCCTAGAATCAACAGATCACCATCCTCAATATTAATATTGATTATAATATCAATATGCTAATCAACATATTGTTTCTTCTCTACGCAGAGTGAGTCTACCTTGTGGAGGTTAAATTTTTTTGTTAAGGATGCTCTAGAAGTTCAGGGCAAGAATTCAGGAAGCATGGATGGAGATGAAAACCAGAACAACAAAAGAAAAAGAGATTCGTGTGATGCTATTGCAAAAACTTCGAAGAAGAAAACCAAGAAGCTTACTTGAAATGTGAAAGCCATTTGGACATAAACATGATACTCTTGGGCTGTCTTGAGTTAGTGATGATACCAAAGGAGTTATTTCATGAACAAATTACCTTGTTCGATGAAGAAATTTTCTTGGAAAGTCGCAAATTTGTTGCTCACATTTGTCTTGTGTCAAGAGTAGTTTTTTTTAGGTGGCTCGTATTTGTTTTCAATGAAATCATTGAAATGTAACCTAGTTTTTAAGATATTTATTTTTTAATTGTTCAGTTTTGTTATCATTTTCTGTTTCCTTCAAACTAAAACAATTTATTGAAATCAAAGGCAACAAAATTAAATCTAATAATCTCTTCGGTTGATATGACGGTAAGAAACATCTTAATATTTTGTTATTATTAAAAATTGTCCCTGCTTTGAAGGATTTCAAAATTTCTTTTAGACATAAAACAAGAATTTTCTCGAGTTTGAATAAGGCAACTCTATAAGGATAGATTTGTACATTAGTTTTGAATATGATATTTTTGTTGGCAAAGGTTGAGGGATGTTTAAAATAAACGTTGAAAATAATAAAATGTCTCCCTCGACTTATATGTGTTATTTTCATGTTTGTCATGTTAGATTCTATCATGTGAACAAACATATAATTTCCAACTTAAGTAATTTATGTTTAATTTTAAAGTTATCTTTAAATAATTTTGAAAAATGTTATTTTTATAGTCAAACAAAAATAATAAAGAGTTCATATAAATCAGTAGTCAGAGAATGAGTTTTAGATTTAACACAATATAATAAATGTGAATCTCTATGGAACTTTAACTAGAAATAAAAAATGTTATTTTATTACTTTTATTGATGATTGTTTAGATTATATTTTTGTATATCTAATGAAAAATTAAAGTGATGCATTTGACATATTTAAGATCTTTGTAACTGAAATTGAAATTCAATTTAATTTGTGTTGTAGAATTTTTGATTTATGGATAGTCATACTAACATATTATGAGTAGTTTTAATAGCTATAACCTATAAAAGAAAAAAAGTATATAAATGTTACACAAAATTATACAATTCAATCAATGTATCATTTCAACATATTCTACTCTAACACATTATAAGTTTAACAGTTATGTAATAAAAAATTTTATTATTTCTTTTTTGACTTGGATTTTGATAATTTGAAATTCACTAAGGAGGTAGTAAAATCTAGTAGGATTATTTCAATCAAGGGTCAAACTCATATACTCAAGTCGACTTCGTCCTCCCTGTCTCTGATCGCTCTCTCATCATCCCCCGTTCTTGATTTGTCTTTGTACCTCTCTTTGTCTCTAATCGATCAATGTCCACTGATTTACGTTATTTCTCTTCATCCATCTTTAAAGGCGAACATGTCTGCTATTTAACATTTATTCGATTTGGATTTTCTTAATTAACATCAAATCACTAATATATTTCATAAAATCAAAGATTTTTGTATTAGTCTCACAATCCTTCTCTAAATAGCAGAATTGATTTGCCCTCCCTTTTCCATCACCACAAAAAGTTAAAAAAAAAAAAAAACATTTATGGTCATAAATTCATAATTATCATTATGAATTATGTGTATTACAAGTGCGTTAAGTTTCAAACACAAGATATAAATAAATTTAAAAAATCGTAGGATAAAACTGATCTACTAAAAGAGTGATGTTATAAAATAGTGGGATAAAAATGCAAACAGATTGAAAAATTACAACGTCAAACAATAATCTTGATTAATATTGGTATAGACAGGAAAAAAGAATGAGTGTCAAATCTTCTAGGGAAAGATTGAAACTAATCACAAAATCTTTGAATTTATGAAATACTTTAGTGTTTATTTTATGTCCTCCAGTTTTGTTTTACCTTTTAATTAATAGAATTTTTAGCTAAACAAAATGGTGATTATTTTAGACCTTAGATTAAATAAATTGAGTGATAAGATTTGGTGTGAAACTAAACTTTTGACACTACGGAGCCAATTGATCCCATCCCTTTAAGTTTAAAATCAGTAAACACTATAAAGCCTTAATCATCAGGGTGGTCCATTGGAGGGTAGATTTTGAAGCAAAAATCATCCATTATTCGTTCTCCCCTTATTTGAACCCGATCAAGAGAGAGAAGAAGCAAATCCTAAAAGTCGAATTGTCCATGCATTTCATTGTCCAAATCTGCATTGATAGGGTTAAGGGAACCAAAATGGCAATCGCCAATAAATATTCTCAGAAATTATTCAAGAATTGCTATCAAAATACAACAAACACATGGCAGCTGCCATATTAAAATTATTGTACACCTATTACATTGCCTAAAAAAATAAATCAGGCTTAGAAAAGCTATAATACAGGGTGCTGTTGCAGCTGAACACATCTAACTACCCAAATCATCCTCTTTCATTACACTCCCAGTTTGACCAACAAACTCAGGATCCGAGACGATGACACTTTTGGATCCTCCAACAAGAATGTCTGATTTCCCAACACCATTTGCTCCAACCATTCCCCTACCCTGCCGCTGTAAACATGAGATTGCTTCGAAACCATTTCTTCTCTGCATGTCAGAGAGCACTTCTTTCTGCTCATCGCTATCTCTACACATCTGGTAATCAATCACACCATTGCATCCATTGATTTCTCTAGTTGTAAAAGAAGATGCTCCATTCAGATGATGTTTATCATTCTTGGCCAATGACTCTTTCTCTAAGATGGCAGATGTAGAATAACTACTAAATGCCGCAGGATATTTCGCAAGCAAAATGGCAGAATCAGGCAGTGATGAACAATCGGGATGTATTTTGTTTTCGACGTGATAACTCATAATGGGAACATTTTTAATACCCCGGCATTCATCATGATCAACCTTCAAAATAGCTGATTTCCCACCAGCATTATCATGGCTGGTTAGTTTCAGACTAGAAGAGGCACTGCTTAACTTCGGACGGTGGGTACAGTTTTCTTCATTAACCTTGGAACTTACAGGTTTCTGGGTGGATGAAGGAATAGTTAGTATCTTCCCAAATAGTTTCACATCGCCATCTCTGGGTGTTTTTTCTGAATCT
The DNA here is from genome assembly GCA_037974875.1 of Cicer bijugum. Taxonomy (NCBI): domain Eukaryota; kingdom Viridiplantae; phylum Streptophyta; class Magnoliopsida; order Fabales; family Fabaceae; genus Cicer; species Cicer bijugum. The sequence goes on along the minus strand of JBBPBT010001302.1, from coordinate 6,292,577 downwards.
GACAAACACTGCAAGATTTTGTATTGATCATCACGTTCCATCTTTTGGGACAAAAGGGATAACTGGGTTGCTGAACTGCTGCAGCTCATATTCACATTCACTTCCTTCTTAGGAGACACTTGCAAATCATAGCATTGAAGGATTCTAGCAGGCTCAACATCATCCGATAAATTCCCAGGATTACAAAGCTGATAACCAAGATTGCTACTGGAATTATGACCACTCGTATCTTGATTTCCCTGAATATCACAAGACAGTAGATCTTGGCTAGCTGTTTCCTTATATTGCACAGCAGCACCATCAGTATATTGCAATATTGAATTTGCATTTGTAAGAGAACCCACTGATGATCCTGAGAAATGAGGTTTTTCAAGGGGTAGTTGGGGCTCATTTTCAACATCAACACCCAATCTTGAACAAGAAACTTCCACAGATGATAGCGAAGTATTCACCGGAGTGCTTGAATCGTGGACGTTGTCTTTCAACTCAATTACAACATCTGTATTAGCGTCATCTCTGTCAACTAGACATATAGTTGAACCCTCCAATTCATTTCCCCAATGCCTGGAAGAAACATCAGAAACCAATCTACCCTCAGCAACAGAATAAGAGTGGCATGGTTCAATTGTCTTCATATCAGACACCAATTCTGTAACTCCACCTTTCCCTTCACTTGGTTTAACTTCTCTAATGTCTGTGCCATCCGAAACTGTCTCCATCTCAGACACCAATTCTATAACTGCACCTTCCCCTTCACTAGTCTTAACTTCTCCAATTTCTATGCTATCCGACAGAACTATGGCTCTCTGCTCCCGGACAGAACCAGACTTATCAGAACTGTTCAAGACAACTACATCACCATCCATTCCCAGTTTCGACTCACCACCAATAACACATGGATTAGAAACCATATTTACATCTTCATGATCTACTTTCCCATTAGTTTCCTCTGATTCATCTAACTCAGCTGACAGGTTGCTAGCTTCTACAGGATTGGATTCATCATGATACATGTTCTTGTCTGATGCAGGCTGGTTTACATCTGTTTTAGTGCCTGGCGTATCAGTGCCATTGACAGAACCTGTCTGTACAGCACATGCATTATCTGCATCACTCCTGCCACCATCCACATCATCATTCACCAGTGATCCAACATTATCAGGTCTAGGACCCATGAGATCCAATTTTAGACGTTTCTGAGTCTTGCTAAAAAAAACTTTGCACTGGTATTGGGATCTTGTTCTGACACACTGTGCAATCATTGCAAAATCCTTTCCAAAAGATGATACAGCCTGAAGGAAGGATGCTTTCTCCCCATCAGTCCAATCCGTAGGATCCATTTCACCACAGCTCTCATCAGAACAAGTTTCATGATCAATATTCTGAGTAACATCCATCGGAGTTTGTTTGCATAGAGACCTCACTTTCACACACTTCCTGATCCTGTTATCTTCCACTGGATCAACTGAACTTGTTATACAGGAATTTGTTGCCTCAGATGAAATACAACCACATATACTAGCCAATACATCAGCTGCAACAGTCTCTCTTTCATCTTGAAGAACGTCAACACTGTCCGTCCTCTCTGTAATGATATTGTCACCCTTAGAATTGACCACATTACCATATCCCCTCCAAAGGGAACTTCCCGAACGCATCTTCCGATTACCAGCAATGCGGGTTGCCATCACTGAAGCTGCACTCAAGATGTCAAGTGAAGAAGCATTCACTTCTGAATTCCATTTTATACCTGATGCCATCAAGTCGGCTTTGGTTTTACAAAATTTACCTAGCTTGTCATCATTTTTTTTCTTAATTTTCACAAAAAAATCAGACTTATGGTTTTTGTAATAGAATTCAACACAGTCAGCCGTTGTCTTGTGGTCAAGGAAAGAAGCAATTCTCCGAAAATCTTTTCCAAACGCCACATATTTCTCCAAGAAAATATCTTTCTCTTCTGAAGTCCAAGGGTTTATCATGGCCCTTTCTTTCTCAATAGCCAATGGATCTTCAACCAGCCCATTACTGGATAAAAACATTGAATTCATTTTGTCCTTCTGATCCAAAATTAATGCTGGCATCTTCAAGAAGCTTCTTTGAATTTCATGTTTGGATTCCGAAAGCAGTTGACTTGTATAGTTAATCATCTCAGATGTTGGGACCAATCTCAGTTGGTTTCCTGCTGCAAGTATAGACAAAAGAATACATTTATCATCACAAAACAAACCTTAATCACAACAGAACTACTACCAAATGAAAATGTCACAATTCAACAAAGGAACAAGTAATCAAAGCAGAATCCAGCAGAGCAGCAAACTCCAAAAACACTTTAAAGGCGCAGCAGGTAACGGGGTGAAATAAGAAACAAAAATAGCCTCTTACAACAAAAACATTTGAGAAACTGTTTGTCAGAAATAGATTTAAAATTAATGTTCATTTATATTCCACATAAATTAGTGTTATCAAAAGCCAGCTGTATCGGTACTATAATGCATAGAAGAATTTGAGAAATCTGCTATAAAAAAACACACTATGCCGATTTTGCTATTGGGCAAATTAGAAGTTGCTGTTTCAGTTTTAGTCTTAGCGGTTGTAGTGGCAATACCTTAAATGAGAGAATTTTAGGTTTATGTCCTTTTTAATATATTAAAATTGGAGGCAGCATGTGAGCTGCACATGACCTATTACTAATATATACTGAAGTGTCAGAGTACTAATATATAAACACCCTAATATGTAAATCTCTCAATACGCAAGTTGTGCTCTACCTTCATTGCCTTTTAATGTGTTGTCCTCCATATCCAACAAGGACAATAAACCTGCCAATTCACTTTTAGATCTCTAAATTGACTTTTTTTAATTTTGAAATTGCTCATCCAACCTGCATTTTTACTAACTTAATGTTAAATACACTACCAAAAGGTGGCTTCTGGCAGAGATTTTCAGTCAATTTTACACTACCAGAAGCTAACTTCCAATAAAATGCCGAGAAAATGGAGGGCTGTTTGAGAATTTGCCTTTTATTATTATGTAACTTTGAATTTGTATGCAGCATACCTTTTTCGGTAATTAATTGATTCCTTTCAACCGCTATGCGGCTTCCGCTATCGTTCAACTATATTCCGCGATCTCCTATTGATAACACTTGTATAGTAGAAATGTAGATTCAATCCACATCAGGAAATAGACTTTATGCTAGTTATTCCTATTGACAATTGTATCTAGAATTTATGTCTTGTAATATTGACGTATATAAATGACAATTCTAGGATTTCCAACCACCATCAGTCAAATTTTCAATTCTAGGATTTTGTTATTTCATACTCTATTGACGTCTTCTCGAGATACACATCTATTTCATGGAATTCGTCTTAATTGTTTTAAATATTTCAGAACTTTTATATTGAATTTCCTACTCAGTTTGGTCTCTCAATTCACATTTTGAGTTATAAGTGTTATCAATAGCAGATTGCGGGAAAAAGCGACACACCAAAAATCCGCTATGTAAAATAGTGGATAGCGTTGCAGTCAAATAGTGGCGGCCGCACAAAGGTCGAAATAACTAAATTATATATAAATAACATGTTGCATACAAATAGAAAAGGGAATGGAGACATGGCATAGCTTATATATTGAAAGGTATACATATTACAATGAATATACGAGTCATACTCGCAAACTAGTTTTTCTATTATAAAAACAGGCCAGGTTTGGCACTCTTGCAAAATCTTTAGTAATAGCAAAACTAGGATAGCATTGCAGTTTTCATAGAGGATTCATCAAAATCCACTATGCAATAGTGCTATAGAGCCACTAATTGACAACACTACATGTCCAAAGGCATGATTTAACAGTCTAGTTGTCCATACACGCCATAATATAACAATATTGCGGAAAAATATATCTTTATCTTCTTGGTGACTGGTACCATGTTACCTTAAACTAATGTACCCTTATATTTTTAAGAAAATGCATTTTACATCTAACTTATTTAACCACCCATATGCCATCTTCTGTGCTAACTAACCAGATTCCTCTCTCCATTTTATTTCTCAATGATTCTACATATAACTTCCTCTATCTATTTTTCATTGTATTTGTTTTGGTGTATTTTCCCTAGATATTCTATAGTACAAAAAGGTTACAAGCAATGATGGTGGAATCGAGATCGCAAGTAGCATCGTATAACGCACGATCATACGAGCCATAATGATGGCATCGTAGTGCGATGGGGGTAAGATCGTATGGTGCAATCAAACGAGCAAACTCGCCACGAAAAATGTCCCATTTCGGGCTAGGTTTTTGCGAGAAAAAATCCTAATTTTTTAATATTGTGCAGTTTCAGTCAGAAAGTTAAAATAGAGTTAAAAACAGAGTTAGAATACTTAACGAGTGAGAAATACTCCGTCAGAAATATCCATGTACTTAACAAAAAGCTAAGTTAAAAACATTTTTATCCTATAGTAACTCAAGGAGCTAATTATTGATTCTCTAAGCCTAAGATTCTAAAATAAAAACTGATATTTCAAAAGGGTTCTGGACGCTTCCGTTCCCTGACTTACAGAGTAATGCAAACACATGTTTACATGATTAAATTTCTTTGTAAGAAAAATAACTATCGAGCCATTATTTCATTTGTTCTTGTCCATAGTTCCATAATAAATAAATTAAATAAATGTAAGATTTTAAATTACTGCCTAATAGACACACGCCTCAGCACAATGCTGCAAAGACCCAGGATTTGATTCACATGGTATTAATATAAAGACCTAACAATTTACAAACATATCAATGACCAAACACGGTTGACGCCTAAAACAAAATTTAGTAAACTAAAAATAGATCTATTTTATTGTTATTTCTGCATGTCCCAAAGTTGCTAGTTGATTTACCAAGCAAATAGCACACATAGGAATAGAGGATACAGATATGAAATCCCAAAATCATCACAAAAAAGTTAACAACCAAGCCATACAAAAACCATTGCCCTGTATGGAATGTGAAGTATCACTAGATGCAGTATGCTAAATGGACAAAAGGCACCACTGGGTTCTCTTTAAAAAAATTAAGGGAAAATTCTATTCCATCCAGTAATAAAAAAATAACATTCTCTGTTATTTCCCCTTTATCTATTAACAGCGGCAGAGCACAATGTCCTAATTGGCTAAATCTGTTAATGTTAAAAGAAAGCAACAACAATAACAATCAAAGTTGTTTCCCACTAGGAATGATTGGTTAAATGAAATACCTAACGACATTAAGTTTGGTCCATAATAACAACAAACTTATGTGATAAAAAACACAGCAAAAGCAATGCAAATGTGACTATTATAAAGAATAATATTCATACCAGGGAAAGGAAAACGAAAGGGAATAGAAGACCGCTTCTTCTGATGACTATTACTGGTAGTGCGTAGATCTAATTCAAGTTTCTTGTGAGATTTTGGGCGGTGTTTACGAACAGACAGCAAGCGCATATCTTCTTTCCACAAGTGGTGCAAGGCTTTAAACTTAAGTGTTATAACCCTTTCCTTCAGTCTTGTAAATCGCCGTTTCTCCTCAAATTTTGCCATAATAAATGCACCATTTTGAGAGCATGAGGCACTTCTAACTCCAATATTGTCATAGAACTTCTTGCCACATTCTTCAGGCAATAACTTAGAAAATTCTTCCCATGCTGCTTTTGCAGATTTTTTATTGCATGAAGTAATTGTATCATATAAAATATTCTCCGTGCTAGAATAGAATCTTGCACTTGACTTATCATCCACACCATCTTTAACCTCCAAAGATGGATTACTATCACCACAAGCAGAGACATTGGCAACATGCCTATAAGTACAGGGAATTAAGCACTGTACAACCGTTGATTGAATTTGATCCAAGTCTTCAGAGCATGTACCATACCCCACATCACATGCAGAAACTGCATTAATCATGGGCAGAGGCTCTACAAGTTTAGACCTTGCAGCACCATGACAGTCATTATCATCTTCCTGGCAATTATCATGTATATCAAGCAAGTTAGTAGAAAGAGGCATCTTCTCCATAACAGCCATCTCCACAATAGGTTCATCAGAAGATACAATTTGCAATGGTTCTAGATGAGTAACCTTGTCAGTGCTTCCAACATGTTCCTCACAAGAGTTTACGTTGCAACACATCAGAGAGCCAACTGCTGCTGAACACGGAAATCGACCCTCAGATTCAGATTTTAGAGATCTAAGTTCAGTTTCGAGTAAATCAATTTCAGTTTCAGTCACTTCTAATACCTTTGAAATGCCAGCTTTTAACGTCAGTAATTTATTCATTGTGGTGGATCTTAATAAACTATCATCCACAAAGCTAGGATCATCAGACTGAGGTAACTCAACAAGTGAAGAGCCCAAACTAGACAATGAGTCAATATCCACTTTCTCTAAATTGAAAGAAAACATCTGCAGATGACTTTGCCCCCCAGGACCAGGTGAACTACGCAGGTTACTAACATCACTGTCCACATTTGCAGCATTTCCAAACAATTTATCATCTGTACCTGTTATGAGGTAAAACTCAGGTTTTGACAAACAATACATAGAATGGCAAAAATCATAGTAACATTCAAACACCTGAAAACATTGACTCACCAAATATCAGAGTATTAGTTATTTATTTACCACAATTCTATACAAACAATATATATTTGTGTGTTTGTGTAGAAAACACTGGGATGGGTCAGATTATATGCTACTTAACTAACAGCAGTAAACACTTCTACCTGTTAATTTGCTTTGTTCTCACACCACATCCACAGAACAGAAGTGTTAAAAGGAATATAAACAATAACAGAAAATCTACCATACCTGGTGAAGAGCTGCAGGCAGCAGAAGATGGAGTTGCAGGAGAGGCACAATCAGAAAATCCTGAAACTTTTGCGTTTTTATCTACTAAGCCGGGACTCAGGAAATTGCTGGGTTCCATATTAAAAGGTGAAACAGGGTCATCTTTGTTTAAAGTTACCTCAGGCCCCTCAACTTTCTTTTTCTCAAACTTTGCAAGTCCCTCACCCCAATTTAGTCTAGGCTTCTTCCTCAAATTTGCATCTTCAGATGGAGCACAAGACGTACGAAGCCTAGCACCTTCCCCTGAATTTGACTCAACACCAGTTGCAATTTTGTGTTGCAACCCAATCTTCCCTTCACAGCTTCTCTTTGAATTTGTCCCTCCTAAGCTCCTTGTGCTAATTGAGTGGCTTAAGCCTGATTCTCGTGATGATAAGTATCCAGGTCGGGTCCATTTAAGGGGCTTCCAGTCAATTGTACCCAGAGCACTATTCCTATCACATTTCTGGCCTGAACCGAACCGATTAACACCGCCCATCTTATCATGCTGGTCTTTCATGTGATGCTGTTCCCAAGTATTTAATAAGTCAGAATTTGGATGAGAGGAATATGTTAGCATATCATCGACTGACCTACGGTCATTATTGACATCAATTTGCCTCCTATATGTATTCAGAGAGCTGTTTGTGGTTTCCCATGAACGCCCTCTCCATTCTCTCTGGCTAAAGGCTCCTTTACTTTCCTTATTACCCCTTCCATACTTTCCATCCCCTCGAGAGACTGACGGCCGACAGTTATCTTCCTCCAGCATCTTGTCACAGGATCGAGAAAGCATGCGCTCATGACCAGATTCTTCTGGAAATAACTGCCAACCACCTTGCTTACGATGATGACCTTAGGAAAATAGAAAAAAGAAGAAATCAATACAAGAATATTTCTTAGTTCTCACACCAAAAAAATAAAGACGGTTGGGAGAGGGGAGAGCATAAAAGAAATCAGGACTGCTATTTTGTTCAAAACATTTTGTATGAAAATATCACAGAACCAATCAGGGTCTAGGAACAGAGACGCAAGGATGGAAAACAACAGTTATAAAACCTAGACAAATGCCATGTCCTTCTATTGATTACATCAAACACAGTCATTCATAACATTTACATTATTACAAAAAAGATGAGTACTGAGAAGCACACAATTACTACAAGCACAGCACCCATAGAATTTTGGGATGGATCAGACTCTACTAAAGTGAGCAACTCATTTTAGAGAATAAAGTGAATAATATCAATCATTAATAAAAAAATCAATAGTTGATATTATATGAACATGCATAATAAAATAATATATTATAGATAGCTGAAATATCAACCATTGATTTACTTATTTTACTAATTTATCACTTTAGAGGAGCTAAATCTTTTTTGGACTATCATCATAGACCCTAAATCGCAAGAAATGTTATACCATCCCAACCCAGAGGCTACTCCATACTATAGGCCCAAACTACAAGCTGTTTTATACAGTCATAATCCCATGCTTCAAGAAATCTCCATGGAGAGGGATGCCACAATGTGGGATTTTGAATTGCAGATATTGACTACATGTGCCAACTGAAATATGCCACCATATATCTTTGTGGATAAAAAAACGTGTGTTCGCCTACACCTACGTACAACAGCATTCTAATTCTAACAAAAACTACAGATTCAGGTCCTCAGAACTCCAAAATTAAATAAATAAAATTAAAGCTCTTAATTACTCATACTACAAAAACGGCAAAAGTAAAACAAATCAAATCATCATTAACCACAAAAGCCTTGAAACCACAATCAACACACTAACAACAAAAAAAAAAAAGACAAAACCTGCAAATCTCCGAAAATCGGCAGCACGGCGTTGATGATGATGAGAAGACGAGCCTCTCCATCTAGCCACTGATCCTAAAGACTCAGAACTCCCTTGCTTCCTCTCCCTATTCGAGTTCTTTCGATCCAACGGTATCGGTTCCAGCGGCATGAAAAATCAATCAAAACAAGCCTCTATTCACTGCCACCAACAATACAGCATCTGAATTTCAATTCAAAACAACGAATTCAACTCAACTCAACGCAACGCCAAATCTACAATCTATCAACTCATAAACCGATTAATTAGCTAATAATCTAGCAACCTAGGGTTTTCTAAAACCTAGAAAATCGAAGAAAACGTTCGGATTACACGAAAGTGAACGGCGTAACTTAAGACAATATAGATGAAAGAAATAAGCAATAACCAGTGCGGAAGGTTTACCTGTATAGGATGCAGAATATGGATTTCTTCTCGTTTCCAGAAATTTTCCCGGAGTTTTTTCTCGGGAAAATGAGGCGAGAAAGTGAGAAAGCGGGGAATGGGGATGGTAAGGGCAAAGAGAGGGAATGAAAGTAGAAGCGGATCTCAACAATGCCTCTAAACTATTTTCCAAGCCCATTTCAAATCCGATAATAATATTTTATCAATTTTATTATTTATTTTTTATCAATTATTTCCTATTTTCTACAAGTTACACCCACTGTTTCTCCTACTACGCCGTACAATAACACTAAATAAAATAACGTGAATAATCAAAATATTTTCTATTCTCTCTTCCTCACTCTTTTTTTTATTTTTTACTAAAATGTATTTATAACATTCCATTCATAATAATAAGTTGGATATAAATAGGAACCTCAATAAATACGTTAAAACTAATTAGAGATGTAGTTGTTCATACAAAATTATAGATTCTTTCATTAATTTATTTTCTCTTAAATTCAATGTAGGAGTTTGTGTAATGAAAAGAAAATAGACGGTTATAATTTTTAATAATAGCTTTAAATTTTCTTGATCACTTTATTGCTCCATATTTCACCATGTCATCTTAATTTGGAGATATAAAATTATTCTGATAAAAGATTAAAATAATCTACATAAATATCTTTTTCAACGCTTTATTGCACATGGATCTTAAATACAAACTATTTATAGTATTTTCATTATTGCAATCGTATGTAAATTGAGTTTATATATGTATTAAAAAAAATTAATGTATGTAAACTAAATTTGTTTAAAATATCATTATTAAAAGTTAATTTTATATGAATTCATTTTAGGTAGATATTGTCTCTTTATGGTGACATGTAGATATCCATGGATATTTGTTAAATTAATAATATCTTTTTATAAAATAAAATAAAAATACTTTATACAAAATTAACTTTTTGAACATTGTTTTTTTTTTGTTCATATAAAAAAATAGATATTTTATTATGAATTTATCTTATCATTTATTTGTTAGCTTATGAAAGTGAGTGTGAGTGAGACGACTTGTGTTTTAAGTTTAAGATTGAAGAATTTTTTTTAGGGTTTTGTATTTAAACTATAAATACAAAACTATGTATATTTAGGGTTTTGAGGATAATTATGTATATTTGTTGCGAGTATGGGTACTCAGAGGCATGATATACCTCACGACTCATCTTCGTCTTGTTAATTGGCGGATAATCTACTTACCAATTATTTTATTTGTAGTTATTCGTTTTGTATATGTCGCATATTTTATGTGTATGTACGAGTTTTTTCCATCCATAACTTTGGGGATACATTAACTAATTTCCATATTTCTGAGGCATTGTTCTTTATTTCAATTTATGTGCGTTCTCTTCCTATGCACATCTCACTATGAAAATACATTAATTTATTTCTATACCTTCAATGCATTTGTTCTTTCTCCTAATGTCAATATATTTTTTCCTTTTTCAATGTATTTGTACATATCTCAATATGGAGATACATTAATTACTAATGTATGCAAAGCATTGTTTTTTTTCTTCAATTCAGTACATGTTTCTCTTCTTGATGTATTTATGAAGATCTTACTATTAGAATAAATTAATTGATTTTCCATGTTTCAAATGCATTGTTCTTTCTCTTAATGTCAATACATCTTTTCCATTTCAATATATTTGTCTACATCTCACTATAAAAATACATTAATTACTTTTCATATTTCCAATGTATTATGAGGTTTCTTATTTCAAACTATATTTCCTTAATAAGAGGTATCAATAAAAAGGAAAGTTCACATGGAAATAGTAGTTGAGAGTATAGCCACAATTTATGACACTCCTCAACAAGGAGAAATGAGTGTTAGCATGACAAAAGTGATTTCCAATCTATTTTCTTCTAATTCTTGTTTAATTTTCTCTCGTTTCTCTTTCTCTCCTTTTTTTCTATTACATTCTCCTTATTTAATTAATTTTTTCTATTGTTGATATTTCCTTTTTATTGTTTCGGTATGGTTCATGACAAATATGAAATAACAAAGAAAATAGTTTGATGTTTGTTAATCTTTAGAAACTCAATGACTTAGTATACACTTGGATGCTTTTTCTTCTAGAGCACAATAATACATCATGAAATATATTTATATGATAAACCCTACACACAACAACAACAACAAAAATCTGCAAGAACAAGTCTTATAGAGTTCTAACTTATAATGCCAAAGTGCATCGTGACTTAGTCATGTGACACTTATAAAAACCATAGGTTGCAAACACAGCTAATGAATATCATAACTAAATCTTGAGTACTTAATTTTTTTTCAATAGTTCTAAGATATTAATATCCTTTTGTCGAAAAATAACATTATTACGAATTTTCATATTTACCACACCACTGTTAACCAAATACAAAAGAGAATATCTAAATCTTCGAGTGTCCCCACCATCCAAGATCAATCTTAAAACGAATTTCATTCTCATTCCAACTATCCTATATAAATTATTATTGAACCAATTCTCTCCGACAAAACCCTCCCCTGTTTGTATTTTAACTTTTAAGAAAATCCTTCCACCAATCCAACGCCTTACCACACTCAAAAAATAGAAGCACCATCTTATATTCCACATTTATGAGCCAAAATTTTAAACCACAATATCTCTCAATTAAATTAATGAAATACACACACACACACACACACACATATATATATATATATATATATATATATATATATATATATATAAAATATGATAAACATAAGTATATCATAATTTAATAAAGTAAAACATAATCCATAAAGAGTTATGTGAAAATAAAAAAACAGTTTGAAAAACTAATTGAAAGTAAGCAAAGTTCATATATTTGTTCGTGATTCTAATTTAAAACTTACAATTATTTCTTTCAGAGAATGAGGAAATTGCAAGGTAACGATTGACAAACTTCTTAAATATTTTTTGCGAATGCCTTGTATAATGAAATACTTCCTTGAAGGATAGGTCTCATATTACAATAATGGCCATAAACTAATTTACATTGATGCTCTTATACAATTCAGATAATATTAATAATTCAACTTTAATAAAGGGAATAGTAGAAAGCTTAATAATACATTGCAAAAGTCAAAAGTAAGTATATTGTTGTCTGCCTTGATAATGACGCCAAGATAATGAGTTGTCTTTGTCAAAAGTAATCATGATGTTTTATTTGGTAATCTTTAATGATGACAATTGGTTTTGTCGTTTAATGTCTTGGGTCAAGAGTGCGGTCACATCTTGCCTTTAATAATTCAGCTAACTTTAATAATTTCGATTCCTTTTATTCCATAGAAATCATCTTCATTTTGTTGAGTAAAGCTTTGAGATGATTATATGGAGTCTTCATCATTATTGTCTGATTCAGTAATTGTTTTTTGTAATTTCTTTAAAAAGTCTTTTTTATTTGAAGACGTTGATAATTCTACCATAATCTTGAATTTTTCTGCCAAAAATTGTCCTTCTTTAATGTTCTTTATTGACTTAATAAGAAATTAGGACTTCTTCTAAACCATTCTAAGAGTGTAGAGTCTTTTAATAATTATGGATTAAATTTGTTCAACCATTTAATTTTAATAACTCTAAATACCCTGTTAATATTAGAATTAGGAATTGATAATTCTTTTTTATATGTCCAGGAGGTATTCCAAGAAATACCAACGCTTGCATGAAACATTAATATCTTCATATGATCCCAAAAATTAGTTTTTTTTAATAAATTCCTGGAATGTCAATCCAACAATTTCTGGATAAATTTATGGCTCAGGTCTCTATTCATTGAACCATTTAATAAACCATAATGGGAATTATAACGAAATGTCTTTTTTAAACCAAATGAACCAGGAATGTTCAAAGGGTCCTTGTAATAGCAAGTTTGTTCATGCTTCCATATGATCATAATAAGAATATTCCTGAGGAGTAAATCTTCTGGGAATTTTTTTTAATGTTGAAGGATGATCTTTCCAATGTGTTGGTGATAATACCTTTAATATTTTAAATTTTGAAAAAATAATTTTCTGTTTATCACTCTTGTCGTATGTATGAGTTATTTCTATTGAACCAGTATCAACTAAAACGAACTCATAGAATAGTCTTGTTTTTTCCGGGATGGCTGGTAGATAGTGAAATCCGTGAGGGTAATAATGAGAAACAATCTAAAGTAATGATTTGTCTAATGAATATTCAGGTTCAACAAGAAAAAGTATTTTCTTGTAATCATTTTCGTATGTATGAGTTATTTCTATTGAACCAGTATCAACTAAAATGAACTCATAGAATAGTCTTGTTTTTTCCGGGGTGGCTGGTAGATAGTGAAATCCGTGAGGGTAATAATGAGAAACGATCTAAAGTAATAATTTGTCTAATGAATATTCAGATTTCACAAGAAAAAGTATTTTCTTGTAATCATTTTCTATAAATGGACAATTTAAGTTATTAGGGGGTGTGTAATAGGGTAATTTTTCTGGTGTTTGTGTTGGAGTATTTAATTGGGGCGGTGTGTTTAAGGCAAATTGTAATGGTGAAATTAATTGGGATTGAATTGTGGGTCTTATTGTTTTTGGTTGTAAGGAAGTTGTTGGGTAAAAGGATGATAATTTTAATGGGGTTAATGGAGTAAACCTATTTTGGTTTGGCAATTGGGAGGAAGAAGAGGGCGTTTGTAGTACCTGTTTTATAGTGGGTGTTTTTGCAAAATTTTCTTCTGTAATTGGGGTCCATAATTATCTTTATGACTCATTGTGCTTTCCATGTAAAAATTCTCTTGTAAAAAAATCTCGTAACGAGTTTTTCTCTCCTTTAATATGTTCTAATTCAAAATCAAAACAAGAAAGTAAAGATTGTCATTTGGCAAAAATATGTTTAGAAACCAACTTTTTAACACCCTTTTGCAAAACATCTTTTACTGCTTTACAATCAGTTTTTAATAAAAATTTATTCGAAAATAAGTCATCTTGAAATTTTGTAATGCATACAACAATTGCCAAAATCTCTTTTTTAACAGTGCTATATTTTAATTGGGTTATGTTCCATATTCCAAAGTAATATCTTACTACTTGCTCTTTTTGGTTTTTTGGTAATTTTTGTTTTAACAATCCTCATAACCTAACTATGATGAGTCAATCTCTACTGTTACTAGGGCTTGAGGGTTTGGAATAGGTAATTTTTTAATTATTTGTTTTAAGGTTTTTACACTATGGGACATAATCTCATCCCATTTGGGTGGATTTTTTCTTAATATTTTAAATAAAGGTGAACATATAATCCTCGGGTTGAAAATAAAGTCTACTACATAATTTACACATGTTAAGAATCTTTGCAATTGAGTTTTGTCTTTTAATTCATTAGGAAATTTTTCTCCAAATTCTATTGACCTACTAATTGGTGTTATTGTTCCTTGATAAATATTGAATCCTAAAAATCTAATATTATCCTGAAATAATTTCATTTTCTTGGCTGACACTACTAATTCATTTTCTTTAATAATATTAAAGAATTTTTCTAGATGTTCCAAGTGTTGATTAATACCTTTTGAAAAAACTAATGTGTCATCCAAATATACAACAGTAATATGTTGGTAATTATTAAAAATGTCATTCATAATATTTTGGAATTCACGGGGTTCATTCTTTAATCCGAAGGGCATAACATTCCATTCGTAATGTCCAAAGGGTAGTTGTTTTATATTTATCCGTTTCTTCTATTTGTATTTGGTAATATCCTAATTTCATGACAAATTTAGAGAATATTGATGAACTAAGTAATCTACTTACTAAATTTTTTTTATTGGGTATTGGATATCTAATGCATTGTAATACTTTATTTAATGATTTATAATTAATAACTAATATGGGTGCTTCTCTTTCTAATTCTGCTGAGGTCATTACATAAAACCCTGCACAACTCCAGGGAGACTTACTGGGTCTTATTAATCCTTTATCTAAGTAGTCTTGTATTTTTTTTTACAATAATTTAGGTATTGTTGATTCATCTGTATTGGTCTTGCCTTACTGGAAATGTTTCTCTCATTATAACTAGGTTCGTAAGGAAGTGAAACTACATGCTTCTTTCTTGTCCAGAAAACATTGGGGTGATCTACATATATTTCTTTTTCAAATCTATCTTGTAATTCTTTTATTTTATCTTGTATAATTTTATTTTGTAATTGTTCTTCTATCTTTTATAATGAATCTCTTATATTATCATTCCTATTTGTTTCTTCTTTTGAGAAGTTAAATTAATGTTATTAAGACTTGATGTTGATGCTTCTTGTAACATTTAATTATTTAATTTTGGGTTTTTGCACAAATTCAAATTTTGTTGTTTTTCCTAATGCATTTGTAGTAAGACCTTAATGTGATATTGTGAATGGGTATATTAATGCTAAGAAAGGGTTTCCTATAATTACACTTTCTCTAATGTCTTTTATTAATAAAAATGAAGTATGATAACAAATTCCATTTTTACATACATTTACTTCAGGTAATTTATAAGTAACACCTAATCTAGAACCATTGGCCCCACTCAATCTTTCTAGGGTTTTTTTCGTAATATTTAGTGGGTATTAATCTTCTTGGATATAATAAGAGTTTGCACAAGAATTAAATAATGCAGTAAACTCAAATTTTTTATTTTTAATAATTATAGATATTGGGCAATACCATTTATGTATAATTAATTTATTTAACAAAAATAAATAACGTTCTTTTTCTTTTATATCATTATTATTACTACTAGTTTCTAACTTTATGTTGTTGTTCTAATATATTTTTTCCTTTTAATTCTAAGTCCTTTTGTTTTAATAATTGAATTTCCTGTTTTATAGAAGTAATTTCATTTTCCAAGTCTTTAATAGTAATTGGTTGGGTAATAGTGGGTTTGACATAAACATGTCTTTATACCATCTATAATCAGACATAGAAGGACAATGGAGATTGACTAATTGTTCAACAACCCTTTCTTGTAATTGTAATGGGTCTCCTACAAAGGCTTTTGTGATAGCATATAATATGGTATTTACTGAGTCTTGTTCTATTGATATTCCATTATTATATACTTTAACTGTTGTTAATATCATAGTTTTTTCTTCTTCGGTAACTATATTATTCCACCATCCTTTTAATTGATCAGTGAATCCAATGATTAATAATAATGTTGCCTTTTTATCAATATTTTTTCCTGATGTTTGAAAGGCGGTAGTTGTCATAGTCATAGCCTGAATAATATTTAATAGAATCTCCACTATAGGTTGTGAAGGTCATGTAATAACTTTCTTCAAATTGTAAGTTTAGATAGCTAGCTCTAGAATAATAATTTCTAGTTTTACCTAGGCAACCAGTATTTTTACATTTTTTATTTTTTAATTTCTAACTCATTGGGGTCTTGTGATAGTACTTTTTCTTATATCTCAGAAGTAAAGCACTATTTTCTGTTAGTATAGAGATTAAAAATATGTAAAATTCAAAAGACCGAAAAAATCAAAATATAGTGAAAAATATATTTAACATAAAAAGTTGAGCCGAAATAAAAGCCATATTAATTTTTCTGCAAATGACCCCTTGAAGAACAAAACAGGCATAAACAACAACCGTAATTGCCATATTAATAAAATCTGCGGAAAATACAGATTTACATGGGAAACTTCTTGGAGAAGCAACCCCTGCACTGTTAAGGTTCAAAATAAAATGCTTTGAAAAACTTTACAGAGAACACATTAGACTCCACACCAATCGCTCGGTTGACATAAGCATACACCAAAAATGTAACAAGAATTGGCTCCACCCTCTTGTAATTTCTTGCATAATCCAGAGAAGGAATTGTGATGGCTGTTGGCTTTTTTGCAACTTTTGCAGAAGCCTGATCAGCTAAGAATTTCCAGTTGAAAAACTAATAGGCAGGAACAGGATTAGTCTGCATGCATATCCATTGCAGAATCATTATTGGAATTTGAATCCCTGCCTTGATTGTGAAGAAAACTGTGATTTCCGTTTCCGACAGAGAATCCACCTCCCTCGCCAATTTGATAAAGCTGAAGACTTCGACGGACAGGGCTCGATAATGCATTTGAAAACACAATGTTCTTTGGTTGATTTTCACTGTATTCGGAGCGGAGTCCTTGCCCAGGTACTGTTTGGCCAGAAGATCCTGAAGTGACTGGAAAGCCTGAACTGGTGACAGGCATCATTGGTTGTGGCTGCTGCTGTTGCGGAGGAGCTCTAGGTGACATTGATGGCTCTTCATTATAATCCAACTCATTCTGCAGGTGGAATGTGAACTTTCATGCATGTATGAACTTTGCTAACAAAAGCATGGTACCAATAGTTTTGAACAATCAAGAGACTGTTTACTTTGTGAAAACATTTATTGTTTTCATATCTTAAAATTTGTATTCATTTTACCTTAACGAGAGACTCTTGCTGATAACCATTGTTATCTAGACAAGATGAAATGTTAATTAATAAAGATGCATTTTCGAAAATAATGAATTTTTTGGCATTTTATTTTTTCTAGAAATGTAGACAAAATACTTCAAAAATCTCTTTTACCTCTTTATTAACAAAAGTAAAATGAACATAGATTTTAAGAAATGAAAATGGGAAATGTTTTTCACAAAGTAAACAGTCCCTTAGCGTCTTGATTAGCACATTACATTCTACTATGTGACCATCCTCTTATTTTTTAAACAATGACAATGTATCCTTAATACATTTAAATAGCTATGACACCCAGATACTTATGAGATGAGTAAAATATGACCCAGAAACAAGGATACAGAGATTCTTAAAAATTAAAGACATGATATGACCCAGATAAGTTAACAAAAATTTATAATTAAAAAAAAAAAAACAAAAGATGCATATTTTGCTCGTAATAAATGTATAATATTTGTAAAGAAACATTGCTCTTGTATATTAATGTATAACTAACTATATATGCAGATAGAGATTATAACAAACAAAGAAATACCCGTAATCATAACAAAAAAACATACAAATTTCTCCTACACTTAACAGTCAACATTTTCTTATAATAAATTTGGAAGACACTCCTTGGAAACCTATGGAGGAGTATCTAAGCTTGTAGCTGAATTATAAAAGTGAACACAAAAGTAACAATATCATCATTCTATTTTCCTAGAGTTCTCAATCACAATCCTTACAAATATTGAACATGTCAAGCTGGGGAGAAAGGTAGTTGTTATTGTGTACCTTCAGAAGGCAACAGGCAGGACAACAACTTTCAAATAATCATGTTTGCAAAAGTTTAAAATAGCAAATTTATGCTAATAAATGCCACCAGTTGTATAGTAATTGAAAATGAAACAAAGAACAGAACATACTTTATCCATGAGAAAAATCAAGATGGGGATTAACTGATCAAGCATTTTCCTAAATAAAAGTTCTTTTTACTGAAAAGTCATTTAAAATTAATAATGCAATTACCAACCACCTATTTTAAACAAAACATAAACATGTATCTCACTCAGATAGATAATAGAAAATAAAGGATCAAAGCAAAAGAAACATCCAGGAAAATAAAGGAAAAAGAGCTGTTAGACCAAATACTGTGCTTGATAAAGGTTACGGGCATTATTGACCTTTGCTATGGAAACAAAGTAAACTTGATTAAGCATTTATCCTTACCAGTTTATTTTACTGTACAATTCTGATCATATACGGGGTTATGGGATTTCATTCTATAAAGCATTTTCTAAGGCTTGACTTGAGCAGCTTAAAAATTTGCAACCACAAGGGCAAACCCAGCCAATGATCACGTAAATAGTCCGTTACATTGTTTTAAACTGTGGTATGGAACCACAGTTACAGCTGCAATATACACTTTTTGCGGCATCCACAACCAGCTTTGCTAAACTGCTTTTAATAGGACCCAGGAACCCAATAACGAGCTGGGCCAGGAAGCAGATCAGGTTTTGGCCATGAACCACAACCCAAACCGTGGAGTGTTTATTCTAGAAGGAAGAATCTGATGGTTATTGACGTGGCATGGGAGGTGCCGCTTTTGGGGGTAATTCAGTTAGGATCGATTGAATAAATGAGTGAGGGGGTAATCGTACTATTCATTCATTCATGCAGTAGATTGTTAACTGTTGCCTTGGCTCCTGATACTACCTATTTTCCTATAAAGGTGAAATTGACCAAGTTCAGTAATGGATGGAGCTACAATTATTGGTTCAACTTACTCAATGAGACAGAAGATGTGTTAACACGGCCTAATTTGAAACAAGCTTTGATTGAACGCTACGGAGGAAGGAAGCATGATAATCTGTTTGAGGAACTGGTGGACCTCCAACCGCTGGAGAGTGTTGATGAATATACTGCCTACCTTGAGTATATTCCGTCTCAAGTTGAGCATCTTCAGGAGGCACAGTATTTGAACTATTTTTTAGGAGGGTTTCAACCGGATTTCCACCTGCACGTCAGAACTTTCCATCCTCAGAGCCTTTCCGAAGCAATGAAACTAGATCGGGATGTTAAGGCAGAGATGAGAGGGGTAATACATTTGAGGCCCCAAGGAGTTGGACCCGGTAACGACCCAAGATATTACAGGGGGTGCTATTAGTAGCCACCCTAAGGGAGCAAAGGACATATTAGGGCCTTATACTCAATCCGGCCTAAGTAAACTAACTACCAAGTACTACTCTAAATTGAAATATAAGCCAAAAGAGTATCTAAAAATTGATGTATCTAGTCTTAATTTTTAACCAGATACATCAACTTTTCTGACACCACCATTTTGGCTTATATTTCATACTGGTGAGAGCATGCGTTAAGCTGGTAACAGACATCCCAAAGGTGGGGCCCCAAATCCTACCTGAGAAAATAGAGATGAGCATAGGGGGAGAACGGAGTGTGACCAGATTAGGGAGGACCTCTCCTTGGATCTCATTACTAGATAACCCAAATCCAAGGAATAAGAGGCAATTCTAGTTATGGTAGATCGGCCATCAATGTATGCACATTTCATTATGCTCAAACATTTGTACACGACGCAAAAAGTGACTGAATTATTTGCCAAAGAGGTAGTAAGACTTCATGTGGTTCCCCACACCATTGTAAGAGATCAAGATCCTATCTTTATGAGCTTGTTTTGGAAGAAACTGTTTAAACTCCAAGGAACGATGCTGGAAATGAGTTCATCATATCATCCAAAGACTGATGGACAAACAAAAGTGGTCAACCATTGTTTAGAAGCATATCTGCGTTTTTTTGCCTCTAAACAGCCGCCACATTGGTCTCAATGGGAATCTTGGGACAAGTGGCTGTATAACACCACATTTTATGCGCCAACAGGGGTTACTCCCTTTGAAATAGTGTATGAATGTAAACCCCCAACCTTGGTGCATTTTGTACCTAGAGAAAGCTCGGTAGCTACAGTGGCAATGGACTTGACGGATTGGGATGAGGCCCTTAGACAGCTCGAACAACACTTGCAACGAGTACAGGAACAGATGAAGAAATTTGTTGATAGGTGAGGGTGTTTTCCTCAGGCTGAGGCTCCATAGTCAACATAATGTGGCTTGAAGACTTACTAAAAAATTGGCTCCTCACTATTTTGTGCCTATGTCATCAAAGAAAAGATTGGGGCAGTAGCATATAAGCTGTAGCTCCTCGCGACATTCCATATCAATATGGTGTTTCATGTATCGCAATTAAAAAGAGCCGTAGGGGAGTACTCGGTAGATGTACCCTTTCCAGCAGAGTTGGAGGTTGAACTTGAGCCTCAAGAGAAACCGGAAGCGGTGTTGGCTACTCGAGAAGTTTATGTCAGTGGCAGCACAGTTACCCAATGGCTAGTGCAGTGGAAGGGCAGACCAGCTAATGACACCATGTGGGAAGACGAGTCAACGCTTCAGAGTCAGTTCCCTTAGTTCAGCCTTGAGGTCAAAGCTGATGTTCCATAGGGAGGCAAGGATAGGGGGCCCAGGAACCCGATAATGAGTTGGCCACAAAGCAGATCAGGTTTTGGTCAATAACCCACAACCCAGACCATGGAGGGTTTGTTATAGAAGGAAGAGAGAATTTGATGGTTATTGACGTGGCATGAGAGGTGCTTCTTTTAGGGGCAATTCTATTAGGGTCAAGTGAATAAATGAGTGAGGAGTTAGTCGTTTTATTCATGCATTCATGTAATAGGTTGTTAACTGTTTTTACAGTTACGCAGAGATAATATTTCTCTATGACGGAGCCTTGGCTCTAGTTACATCCCTGTAAGAGCTCTACTCATTTTCCTTCAGTAATCAACACATAATCTAGTGTTGATCCCAGTTTCCTAACAGCTTCCTTTCTGATAAGATAAATTGCGCAAGTGTTTGTGTTTATGTCTACCTACAACAGACCACTCCTTTGAGTTGTGTTATATTCCCTCATTTGAGTCACTTCCAATCAGCAGCAGAAGCATGCTCCAATGATATACTACTACTATATAGATTAGAAAATAGAGAACAATCAAACCAACCTGAATGTAGTTAAGTACATCAACTGTTCCAACCCTAGACCCTCCTTCTTCTTGTCTCCAAATCCACTGATAAAGTTTGTCCTGATATCATTAGAACATTCCTCATTAATAAATTATCAACACATGGTTGAAACACCAAAGAAAATAATACTTCAATCCATGAACTATTGCTAAATAAAAAGGTGACAAATACCAAAGTATATAATTTCCAACAAGAAAAATAAGATAGAAAAAACTACAAAACCACTTTAATCTATTCACAAACAATTAAGCTACATCAAAGGTGAGAAAGACAGTAGCACTAAGTAAACATGAAGTCAAAATGAGGTTAGCAAGAAAGTGAAAATCAATCCAAAAAGAAAAGAAGATCAAATTCAGTACTCAAGAAGGCATGAAAATAAAAAAAAAATGTAATATGCCAGAAGCATCTTCTACTCTTTTTTTTTTTTGCAATAGCCAAGGTTAATTAATAATTAGTATTGGTAGTATTTTGCTGAGGGTGGAGATCAAATCTGCGACCACTTTATCATTCCACTCTTTAACTCCCCCACCTTAGCCACCAAACCAACCTTATCCCAGAAGCATCTAATACTTAACAATAGCTTCTAAACAATAGTTTCTGAAACAATTTACGGCACAATAGTTTCTGTCAATAAATTATGTATCAAAGCATCTTAGAACAACTTCCAATCTCTTAGAATTTCACATAATAGCAACAATGCTGCAAAAGACAACAACAAAACATATTTTCTATCCAAAAATCAATCCCAACATAATAATAATGAGCATTGGCAAACTCCATTAAAAATCACAAAAAAGCAAAAACAGCATCAAAGCAATGTTTGATGGTGAATGCGGCAACAGACTAGTGTTTAAAAGTTACCGAAAACTCTAAAGAAGGTCAACGACAATCCTCTGAACGGTCCTTTAGATCTTTATGACTGCGACTATAACTCAATCAAATTTATGCAAAAAATAAATCTCTGTGACTGCAACAATAACTCAATCGAATTTATGCCAAAAAATAAATGTGTCCCTCAAAACTCGACTGTCGAACCAACCCCAAGGGAAAATAAAAGTGAACCATAAAACTTGACTTGTCGAAACAACATCAATCAAGTAGGGAAAAATAAATGTGTTCCTCAAAACTCGATTAGTTGAACAAACATCAATCAAGTAGGAAAAAATAAATGTGTTCCTCAAAACTGGACTCGTTGAACCAACATCAATCAAGTAGGGAAAAATAAATGTGTTTCTCGAAACTATACTCGTCGAACCAACATTAATCAAGTAGGGAAAAATAAATGTGTTCCTCGAAACTCAACTTGTCAAACCAACATCAATCAAAATAGAAAAAAAAAATGTGTTCCTCGAAACTCAACTCGTCTCACCAACACACCAATCAGGTCGGTATATAAGAGGGCTGTAAACTTAAACATCGTTAGAGTTTATTCGTAAAGGTGGTCCACGATAGAATTTCACAATAACATTTTTTATTATTAAACCAACAACATTACAACGAGAACAAGTTAAA
>JBBPBT010001302.1:6250494-6262552 GCA_037974875.1 Cicer bijugum | reverse complement strand
ATAGAGTTGTAACAAAAATAAAATAAAAAATAGAACATTTTAACGAATAATTAATATAAATTAATAATAACTAATAATCATTTTTTTTTACTAAGAATTTGATTATTGGCCGATTTTGAGTTTATACTTTGCAATATTGGAACCATTGTACAAAGATTCAAAATAATTAAGAATATCAAATTCTATTTATATATCCATTTTTTTATTATCCAAACCCCTTTACAAAAGAGATAAAACAAACGAATAAGAAACAAAATTCATCAAGAATCAAAATATTTTTTATTCTTTATTTTTATTTTGTATGGAATATACACATCAATCCACGTGGATTATACCTTTCATCCCACTTCCAGTTCCTATTTTAATATTTTAATAGGGGTAGGACTTATCTTTTTCCCCACAGCAACACAAAATATTCGCCGTATGTGGGCTTTTCCTAGTATTTTTTGTTAACGATAGTTATGGTTTTTTCGATTCATCTATCTATTCATCTAATCAACAACAGTTCGATCTATCAATATGTATGGTCTTGGACTATAAATATTGAAATATAAAATTTAACACAATATTATGTAAAAAAAATATACGACCCACTGTATTCTATAGGTAGCCAAAATATATATACATCCCGTTTCATTTTCATGAGTCAATGTATTAACCTTCGTAACATGAGTTGGAAATCATAACTTTAATACATTTTGAATTACCATACACTCAACTATCGCTAAATTTTTTTGGACTTAGTGAACAATGGCATGAAATAATTATGATTTTCACCTAAATAGGCCACACCAAAATACTTTATCCCCTTTATTTATAGAGATTTTTTTGCAAGGTTGGTTAGGGACATGATTTATGATTTCTCTTAATATTCATCATTCTGGAGAGAAAAATGTGGTGAAGTTGTCCCAGATGGAATGTTTTTGTAGTAGGTGGATGCTCACTTCAAGTTCTCAACCTATCCAAGTCATCTACCAAAGGTTAAGGAAATAATAACCCACTTCACATTCCCAAGCTATTCAAGTCCAATCCAAGTCTACAAGAAGTCAAGGAAAAGGAGCACTCACTTAAATGTAATACTTTCTTTGCTCCCAAATAAACAGGGTTCTCTTTGTCCTGCTTTTCGTTTTTCATTTGGATGAAAGGATTGTTAAAGTTTTCTTTCACAATACAAAGTTTCACTTGTTAATTTTCCAATAAATATGTTTATCCCAAACACAAGGCTACAAGGTTACAAGTAGTTGGCATAAAACCAAACTTCACCTTGGATGATTCAAAACCTCTTTTCTAGAAATGAACCAAATCAAATTCACCTAGAAATGGTATCTTCAAGTCAAAAGATGATTCATAATGAAATGGATCTGCAGCTGATCAATCCTCATAAATTAATCCAAGTCTCATATTAATCACTTATCCATAAACTATTCTGATAAGATTTTTAAAATAAGCTAAACACAGTTCACAAGAAACTCCAATTTTCTCCTTCAAACACTCATTAAATCGAAAGCACATTTATAATTTCAACAATACTATTAAATATCTCTGCAACTTACAAAAACCAACATGTAACTGAGCACAAAGTCAAGCAAAAAAATAAAATTCTGTAACAGAAATTGTCGAATATATAATTTATGGAAAACAAGTCTACATGCAATTCAAAAATTCTTTCCATGATAAATTCTCTTCTGCAAGTAAAAACAGAAACACTTCATCGCTTCTTAGAGACACCAACAGTTTTTCCCCTGCGACCGGTAGTCTTAGTATGCTGTCCGCGAACTCGAAGACCCCAGTAGTGCCTCAAACCGCGGTGATTTCTGTATAATTAAGAATGCCAAATTTAATTGTTAACATCTATAAACATATACTAATATGAAACCACATGACAGAAACACATCCTCAAAAAAGGAAAGACAAAGAAGACACAGATTAAGTAATGTCAAGTGTTGATCTCCAAACAAAACTCCTTAACAAATTAAACCATATTTGGATAAGATCTAAATGGATGCCGACACTGGAAATTTGCCACTCCAATGCACTTTCAAAAAAAAGCTGTGAAGCACGGATAGTGACAGGACACGACACTGAACATCAACACCAATAATAATTTGGAAAAAATAAATTAATTGAATGTAATCAAGGTGTCAATGTTGAGTCAGTGTCGAATACCTTCGATCATAGGTATCGACAGAGGCCACATGTGCATAGATATGATCAAACTTGATTTTTCTAGGTGTGCTTCTTCCTCTAGCAATTAGACTACCCTTCATATGATTTGCCCTCCTTACTATGAAATTCATAATCCACCCCCACAAATGACAAAAAAACCCAAGTCTCTCTTAATCAACTTTTCAATGATAATCCTAATTTTCATATTTATCTATCTCTAATGCTATCATTAATAATCCTATGTTTTCCAATTTTTCCATTCATCTAGCGCAGCATTCTAATCTCTGCAACATTGAGTTTACTTGCATGGTAGATTTTGTTTATACTACTCAACACATTGTCTAATAAAACAAAACTCAGAAAAAAAACCTAAATTTCGTTTGTAGTTTTTTACTTCTAGGGTAGGATTGTTTAATTTTTTTAATCTTCTTTCACTATTCATTTATTTTTAAATTTCCATCTCTAAAAAATGAAAAAACATTGAATGAAACTTGAATTGATGAATAAAACCAAGTGTCCAACACCCAAAATAGAAAACTTAATTTAAAAGAGAACTAAAACAAGCAATAATGTAATGCTACAAAAAAAACCAAAAAAAAAATGTCAATGATGAAAAAATCTCAAATAACATTGTTGTAGTGTGCGTGGGTAGGAAACTAACATAATTGGGAAGATAGCATGCATACAATGAAGCACTGACCGACAGTACACTGCAGATTCAAGGCATGCCCAATTTCCAACAACAATACCAACATAACACTAACACATACAGTTAGATTCATTACTTCCATTTTGTTAAACTATTAACAGTGCCTACTAGCCAATGACGGTGTCACATATGGTTCATGTCAGTGTTTCATAGATGCATAGACTATCTATCTAAGGCACCAAAACTGGAGAACATGAAAAATTCTAAACTAAAGACAACAACAATCTGATTAATCTAAGTGTTCAGTTTAAAAATTATATAAACAATAAAAAATCAGCATAAAATATACAAAATAATGACCTGATTTTCTTTAAGCGCTCCAAATCGTCCCTCAATTTCATGTCAAGTGAATTTGACACAACCTGAGAATACTTGCCATCCTTGTAATCCTTCTTCCTATTCAAAAACCAATCAGGGATCTTGAATTGCCGAGGATTGGCAACCACAGTCATAATATTATCCAACTCAGCAGCAGTCAATTCACCAGCTCTGAAAAACAAAACCAAAAAGATAAAAAAAAATCACTAAATTAATTAAACTTGAAATCAAAAACCCATTGAATTAAAAAAATACTCATTTAATGTCTCTTTGTTTGGGCGTTGGCAGCACACTGAAGGCAAGTCAATGGTAAAGCTACATTTTGTCGCTTTAAGGATTTCACAGTAAAAGTGTCTTCAAGACATGATAATTGATATTGTATCGCAATTCCAAACTAGCACTTACTTAAAAATAGAGTAAACAATCATTTTGGTCCCTAAATGTGTGAAGTGTTGTCACTATAGTACATGAATGCATCGAAAATGCAAACACATCCATAAGTATTTCTTTTATTAGTCATTTAGGTAGTCAGTTTAGTACTTGTGTTTCTCATTAATCAATTCAGTCCAAAAAATTACTAACAAAATAGGCACTAGGAAATTGTGTGCAATTTCAATACATTTAGGGTACCATTGCCACCGTTTTTCCATAAAATAATCACTTTTGAAAGTTTGAATCTGTTTGTTACAACTTTAAGAAAAGAAAAAAATATATAATCTAAAAACTGCTTAAATGGGAAGTTGGTTTTAGTAGTTTCTCATAAAAATCATTTTTATAACTGATTTATTCTTTAAAAGTGATTTTCACCACAACAAACAAACACAAATCAGCTTCTCATTTACTTAAACTTATGAAATACAAATACCAAAATCACATTTATTTTAAATCCATAACAAACGATATTGTAAACAATAACAAACGTAAAAACAAAAAAAATCAAAGCTAAGAAGAAAAAAACAAAATCAAACCTCTTGTTCATGTCGACATCAGCTTTTTTGCAAGCAATGTTAGCGAAGCGTCTGCCAATACCTTTGATTGAGGTAAGAGCGAACATAATCTTCTGTTTTCCATCAACATTTGTATTCAGCACACGAAGAATGTGTTGGAACTCTTCGTTTGCTACCAACGACTGCAAATACACCACAGAAAACGAAGAAAAAAATAAAAAATAAAAAACCGTATAATCATGTAATCGCAAACACAGCGAAGAGAATTATGAGAATAATACCATCTTGATTTTTGGAGATGAAGTTATTGATTGATTGGTGAGAGGAAGAAGATGAAGATTTTCGCCGAAGATCTAACCCGTGTTTACGCTCTGTTATGTGCTTATTATACACTGATACTATACTAGGGTTTTTTCGTGTGATCAAGATTGCTATTCTAAATGACTACTTTGCCCCTTACACATGCTCACTTGCTGATAACTTTTACGTAATTACAAGGTCTCAAGTATAAGGAAAAAATGTGTAAAATCTTTTTATCTCAATTATAACAAAATTTAACTAACCCTATTATATTCTTGTAAAAATATCTGTTGGTATGATTTTTTTATTTTATTTGATTAATTTAGATTTTATTACTTAATAGTTTTCTATTTTTATATAACAATTCTCGTGAAAGACAATTTAAAGAAAATGATTATTTTTTATATTAGTTTAAAAATAAATAAATTGAGCTATCAATTTTTTTAAAATTATATGAAATAGTTTTTTCTTATATATCAAACGGAATGAAGTAAAGTTATAATTTATTCACCCAAACTAACTAAGTTAAGGCAGATTTACGCTATTGTAAAAAGAAAAAAATTATATTATATATTATTTATTTGTAAAATTGCACTTTAAAACGTTTATAAAGTTATTCTTTATTTTTTTTCTTTAATGCTTACATAATTACTTTTTTAAAACACTAATGTGTATTAAAGGCGTTAATGGGCAAGTCCTTACAGAATTATTATTGATCATTTTCTCACTATATTGTTGATCGATTTTTTTAAAACTACAATTTTGATCTCACTTAGTATAGAAGTGTTATTTTAATTTATAACTCAACCAAAACCTTAAAATAAAACTACAAATATACAATTTTCAAAGAATCATATATAGGAATGTTGATATAGAAAGAAAACATCTATTAACCCATTATTATTAAGAAGTATCGCATAACGAGTATGGGCATGGAGACGGATAATTACCCGCAAAATTAAGCGAGTATGGGTGCGGGGTACGGGTACTATAATATCCACCCCGCATCACATCTACACTTATATAAATATATTATTTATTTATTATATTAATGTTTAGTTTAATTAATTGTTTTTCTTTATGTTTTAATATCTATTAATATCATTGGACCATTATAATATTTATAATCAAATCAAAAGATAAACGTTTGCAAAATTTTTAAGAATTTGATTAAGATGAATAGTTAAATAATTGTAACTTTATAACTAAGAATTATGTCTTATTAATTGTGTCTTTATAATTATACTTGCAACTTCTTATAAATTATTTTTACTGATCTCAAATAATATTGTCGTAAGACTTGCAACTTCATAAAATATTATTATGGATATTTGAATGTGTATTGTAACGAGTGTTCACTTGAAATGTTTTGAGTTAGGAAATATTTTGGTTTATAATACTTTATCGATTTATTTTAGTTAAAGTGTGGATAATGGGTATCGGCACGGGCATTTAGGTACTCAGAGGGTAAGAGTACGAGTATTAAAGTTGATACCCAAGAGAATACGGGCACCGGTATGGGTATTTTATAAACTGCGGGTACGGGTACGGATACTATAGTACCCTACCCAAATCCTACCCATTGTCATCCCTATCAAGAAGCCATTTCATACATAGCAAACTAACACACAACAAATGTTATATTCCACATTCTTTCCAATCGAAGAAAAGTTTATTCCTTATAGGTAACATCAATTTGATTAAGATGAAGTGATTAACGAAAGTTAGAGTTAAAGAAGAAGAAGAAGAGCATAATGAAAAAAATATGGAAGACCCTATAAATATTAATTGATTTTGTAAAAAAATAATTTCTAAATTGAATGTCACTTTATTATATGTTTACACATATGTACACTTCAAAGAAAGATTGACACATCAAACAACAAAATACGCATGTCAATTATTTAACATAATAATAAAAAATTTAACTTCAGAAACTAAAATGACAAACATTTAGATGAGTCAGTCTATTTTGAGTTTTTGACTAAGTCAAAGACTAAAATGACAATGCCTTACTCAGTCATAAACCAAAATGGTAGTTTACTCGATTAGTCTTAGTTCTTTCTCAAAATGTTATATTATCTAACTTAAAATCATGGAGAAAGTTGTTGGACTAAATTAAAGTACTAACATCTTTGAAGAATCAAATATTTCTCTTATGCATGAAAATGAAAACAAAAATAACCTCTATTACCTTCAAATTGATTGAGTTTCATGATTTAGCAAATATCTTCCGTCTGTCTTCAATCTCCTAAATCTAGCATGTTTTTGCAAAGCTATTTTTTTAAAGCAAATGTTACTAAGTTATCTCTCTTTTTGATTCTACATTGATTTGACATATTATTCATGTTAGAGTATCTATTGATGAAAATCTTTGGAGATCTGATTGCATTATAGTCTCCGTATGTAGTCTTTATGGACAAGTTCCAAAAACTTATCATCGTTTTTTTTTTTTAAATGTCACTTCATTTTTAAGCTTTGGAATTGATCGAGTGATATTCTTAGATGTTGTAAATATGCTACTTAGGTTTTATGTATCTTTCAATCTTATGTTGGTGTTTGGTCTTTTCAAGCACACCATATTATTTTAGATGTTATTATCAATATTATGTTCGTTACTTAGAGTAGTCTAACAAAATTTGTTTTGAGGATTGTCACATATCAAATTTTTCAACAATTAATATGATTGATTTTGAAGTCCTTAAATATTTTAATGCTTTGATTAACGATTAAAAAATCCAAGAATTAAAGAAGTCATTTGATTCTCCCTTCATGCTTGTTGGATCAAATGAAATACATATGTTACTGCTAAGAGTTTTCCATGTATAATTGCTTGGGGGTAGTAGTATTTTAGGGATAAAAATGCAACTAGTTTAGGATGCTTTGCTTTTCATATTGGTAACAATTGTACGCTTGCTATCCTAGCAATCAAGTTAAATTTTAAAAAGGATTGACATAACTTTTGCTTAAAGAGCGGCTTTCAAATGAATTTTGGTATTTGAAAATATCTCTATTGTTCATTGGCTAAATCAAATTTGATGATTAAACTGTTTAAATCTCATTAACAACGCAAATTTTTGTTACTCTATCACATCTATAAAGAAGACAATCCTACGACTATGAGGTTTTTATGCCCTGCACTAATTGGGTGTAACAATTTTAATATATCATCGACAATATATGATACTTTTGCACTTTATTTATTGTTTAACAAAAAGAAAAATAGTTATATTAATTTTTCAGGTTGAGACTGTTGGGTTTTGGGCTCCCTTCCTATGTGAAAAAGGCCCAATATGTGCGAGTCCATGAGTCTCACTTAACCAAGTGGAGAGGGGTCAGATTAGTGGGTGAGAGAGAGCTGAATTCAGAGAGAGAGACAAAGAGAAAAGTGAGAGAGAAAGAGTAAACCCTATTTTCGCATAAAACAGAGCAGCTATACTAGAATCGCAATATCTCCTTCGTTCACCGTCGGATCGGGCTGAAATTTTGACAGCAGGTTCGGGACTAGTGGTACTTCATTCTGACCGTTTGGATCGTCGATCAGAGGTCTGAGGTGGGAGAAATCGAACTCGGACAGTAGCAGTTTTTCTGGTTTTTTTGCTGAACTTTGTTCTCAATTTCATGCTTGCTTTCTCATTGTTTTGGCTGATTGTTGTGCTAGTTACCTTGCTGTTTTTTGGTTGGTTATTGAACACGAATTTGTGCCATATTTGAAACTCTCTTGTACCCATATTTTGATCATAGTGGAGCTCTATTACTGGCTTGGTCCCGTGGTTGTTTACTTCTCACATTGAGAAGGTTTTTCCACGTTAAAAATTATTGTGTCCTTTGTGATGGTGATTTTATTTGCTGTAATTATTTGTTGATTGCTCCTCACAGATTCTTGCAAGTTTGGGAAATTGATTATCCGCTGCATATTACTCTGTTAGAGTTGTTATTATTATTTGTTGTTGTATTTCCCATCAGAGACCCATGACCACTTGCTCAAATCTCTTTTGACGTCCCTTTTGCAGTTGTCTTTTCTTGATATGTATCAAAATATATAATTTATTTTCGTGTTTTTTTTAGGTTTAAGTAAATTATCGCTTGAGTCTTATACTATTTTAGTTATTATACTAAATAAATTATAATAGTATTTTTGAATAAGTGTAAAAATGAAATAATAAAGTTTAAATTTGTTTCCTTTCGTTCATTTTCTAAATAATAGAATGAGAATTTTGTTCTATTCCATCATATATAAAATATTTAAATACTAGAATGTATTTCGCTTCACTTCATTCTCTTAAAAATATCCAAACAAAGTCTAAAATCCTTAAAATTCAAAAATTCACCCACATGGGTGTTTATATATATAGTATTTAGATATAAAAATGATATTAATGAAGCAAACACAACTAATTTTTATTGGATCATGCAAAAAATGTCTTATATATGAACTCCCAAGTCGGAATTTGACCTATTCGCAGTCATATATTAGTAATATAGTTTGATCAACGTTAAACAATTTAGATTTAAAATTGGTACAAAATGGGGCACATACAGAGGAACTGTTTCATATGGAAAAGGGAGAGCAAAAACAATAATAGTAAGCAGAGAGATCATGATGATGATGACCGTGTTACTACTGCTACTTGTGATGATCTGATTATTCTCCGTGACTATGACTCAGTCAATCTTGTATCAGATGAGAGCATGTGGATTATTGATAGTGGTGCTATACTGCATGTTACACCAAGGAAGGAGTTCTTCACATCTTACACTTCTGGTGACTTTGGAATGTTGAAGATGGGTAATGATGGTGCGTCCAAGGTAGTTGGTATTGGTGATGTTTGTTTGCATACCAACATGGGAGTGCAGTTGTTGCTTAGAGGAGTCAAACATGCTCCTGATGTTCGCTTTAATTTGATCTCTGTGCAGATGCTTGATGTTGGTGGTTATGATAATCACTTTGGTTCAGGAAAATGGAAACTCACCAGAGGTAACTTAGTTGTGGCCAGAGGGGAGAAAATTAATAAACTGTATTGGACTAAAGCATTGGTTGCTAAAGACAGTGTGAATGCCATGGATATGGAGGCTTCTTTGTGGCACCGCAGGCTTAGTCATATAAGTGAAAAGGGGCTGAATTGTTTAGCTAAAAAGGATGTACTTCCGGGATTAAAGAGTGCAGAGTTAGAGAAATGTTCTCATTGCATGGCTGGTAAGCAGACTAGAGTATCCTTTAAGAAACATCCTTCCTCAAGGAAGTCAGAGTTGCTTGAATTGGTGCATTCTGATGTTTGTGGCCCGTTGAAGGTAAAGTCATTTAGTGGTGCACTTTACTTTGTTACTTTTATTGATGATTGTTCCAGAAAGCTTTGGGTTTATGCTTTGAAGACAAAAGACCAAGTTCTGGAGAAATTCAAAGAGTTCCATGTTATGGTGGAGAGACAGTCAGGCAAGAAGTTGAAATGCATTCGTACTGACAATGGTGGTGAGTATTGTGGACCATTTGATGTTTATTGCAAGCAGCACGGTATCAGACATGAAAAGACTCCTCCTAAAACTCCTCAGCTGAATGGTTTAGCAGAGAGAATGAACAGGACATTGATTGAAAAAGTTAGGTGTATGCTTTCTGAAGCAAAGTTGCCTAAGCATTTCTGGGGTGAAGCATTGTACACGGCAATGCATGTTATTAATCTGAGTCCTGCAGTTGCTTTGAATGCTGAGGTGCCAGACAAGATTTGGTTTGGCAAGAATGTCAGGTATGATCATTTGCGTGTCTTCGGTTGCAAAGCATATGTGCATGTTCCAAAGGATGAGAGATCCAAGTTGGATGCGAAGACAAGACAGTGCATCTTTATCGGTTATGGTCAGGATGAATTTGGCTACAAGCTGTTTGATCCAATTGAGAAGAAAACTGTTAGAAGTCGTGATGTGAAGTTCATGGAAGACCAAACCATTGAAGACATTGATAAGATGGAGAAGACTACACCTGAGATTGATAATGGTTTGTCTGATATTGATCCAGTTCGGATGCCTATACATAATCTGGATACTGCTGAAAATAATGTTCAGAATGATGAGCAACATAGTGATGTTGGTGATCAGCAGCTTGGAGATAATTTTGATGTTCCTAATGATGATGTTGAAGAAGAACATGAGATGTCACAAGATGAGGATCTTGGTGATGCTCCTGAACCACCTCAAGCTCAAGTTTGGAGGTCTACTAGGCAGAGGAAACCATCCACTAGGTATCCCTCTGATGACTATGTTACCTTGACTGATGGAGGCGAACCTGAATGTTATGATGAAGCCATGGAGAGTGATGAAAAGAAGAAGTGGCTGGATGCTATGCAAGATGAAATGAAGTCTTTGCATGATAATCACACTTTTGATTTGGTGAAACTACCTAAGGGAAAGAAGGCTTTGGAAAACAGGTGGATCTTCAGAGTGAAGCAAGAAAGCAAATCTACATCTCCAAGATATAAAGCCAGATTGGTTGTGAAAGGTTTCAGACAGAGAAAGGGTGTTGATTTCAATGAGATTTTTTCTCCTGTGGTGAAGATGTCATCCATTAGAACTGTGTTGAGTTTGGCTGCTACTCTTGATTTGGAGGTAGAGCAAATGGATGTAAAAACTGCGTTCCTTCATGGTGATTTGGAGGAAGAGATTTACATGAAGCAACCTGATGGTTTTCTTGTTAAAGGCAAGGAAGACTGTGTGTGTAGGCTCAGAAAGAGTCTATATGGTTTGAAGCAGGCCCCGCGTCAGTGGTACAAGAAGTTTGAGTCAGTTATGTGTGAGCAAGGCTACAAGAAGACTAGTTCTGATCACTGTGTCTTTGTTAAAAAGTTTGCTGATGATGATTTCATTATCCTGTTATTGTATGTTGATGACATGCTTATTGTTGGGAAAAATATTTCCATGATTGACAGGTTGAAGAAGCAATTGGGTGAGTCATTTGCCATGAAAGACATGGGAGCTGCTAAGCAGATTCTTGGTATAAGAATCATGCGTGACAGGAACAAGAAGAAACTTTGGCTGTCACAAGAACACTATGTTGAAAGAGTGTTACAGAGGTTCCAGATGGAAAATGCTAAGGCTGTAAATACTCCTCTTGCTACTCATTTTAAATTGAGTACTAGTCAGAGTCCTCCCAATGAAGCTGAAAAATCAGATATGCAACGAGTTCCTTATGCATCTGCTGTGGGTAGTTTAATGTATGCAATGGTGTGTACAAGGCCTGATATTGCACATGCTGTTGGTACAGTTAGTAGATTTATGTCTAATCCAGGTAGAGAGCATTGGAATGCTGTGAAATGGATTTTGAGGTATCTTCGTGGTACTACCAGTTTGAGGCTTTGTTTTGGAGGTGATAAGCCTACTCTTGTGGGATATACTGATTCTGATATGGCTGGAGACATTGATTCCAGAAAGTCTACTTCAGGCTACTTGATTAAGTTTGCAGGGGGAGCTATGGCATGGCAATCCAGATTGCAGAGGTGTGTTGCATTGTCCACTACTGAGGCAGAGTTCATTGCCATTACAGAAGCATGCAAGGAATTGTTATGGTTGAAGAAATTCTTGCAGGAGCTTGGTTTTGTTCAAGATAAGTACATGTTATTTTGTGATAGTCAAA
>JBBPBT010001302.1:6204735-6218954 GCA_037974875.1 Cicer bijugum | reverse complement strand
CATTATTATTATTATTATTATTATTATTATTATTATTATTGTTATTATTACAACTATATCAACTATTAATTTGCATAAAATAAGGTAACAATAGTAAGTTGTTGTTTGTTTGAGATTGTAATAATAGGAAGTTTGTTTCGTTTGTTAACGGTTTATATGAAATAGATATTAACAAACAAGTTGTTATAACAAAATTTTAAAACTTAATTATCTATTATTAAGGAGTCAAACAAAACCAAACAAACAATCCTATATGAATTCAATATGTATTCATTTTATTTGTAACAACCAAGAGTTTAGTGGGACAAATATAGGATACCTAGTCAAACTATCTTATAAATATTTAATTATAAATAGATACAAAGAAGAAACTAAAATAAAATAAAAAACTCAATAGAAAGAACTATATACGCCACCATAAAGAGGAGCGAAAATATGATTGCATTTATAGTAGCAGCGGGTAGTAACGACTAAAACATACCAAACTTTTTATAAAAGAATGCTTCAAGAGGTGAGTAATCACATCCTTTAAACTTTCATGGTACATTTATTTTGGAAATTTAGAATGGAAAAATAGTTAGATATTATGGATGGTATTTTCTTATAAAAATATATTTTGTCGAAAACTAACTCTATTAAAATTGAGATTTTATAAATTGTAATAATAGATTATGAAATTATTTGTTTACTATTGCTTGTTGGATTACCGTTTTCATGATTGTTTGAATATATACTCTTTAAAAAGATTATTTTATTATATTTTCTTGAAGGATTGTTGTTATTATATATTCAAATGAAATATTATATTATAAATATGGTTTTACGAATATAGTTGTCGAAATATAAATTATTTGGATTGTATGTGTTTGAGAAATATATATTCTTTAAAAAGATCGTTTTATTATATTTTCTTGAATGATCATTGTTATTATATATTCAAATAAAATACTATACTATAAATATGATTTTCAAATATAGTTGTTGAAATATGAATTATTTGAATTGCATGTGTTTGAGAGATATATATTCTTTAAAAAGATTGTTTTATTATATTTTCTTGAATGATAATTGTAATTATATATTCAAACGAAATATTATGTCATAAATATGATTTTCTAAATATGATTGTTAAAATTATGAATAATTTTGATTGTGTGTGTGCTGGAGATGGGTCTTGTACCCCA
Organism: Cicer bijugum; assembly: GCA_037974875.1. Classification (NCBI taxonomy): domain Eukaryota; kingdom Viridiplantae; phylum Streptophyta; class Magnoliopsida; order Fabales; family Fabaceae; genus Cicer; species Cicer bijugum. Next base: position 6,217,770 of record JBBPBT010001302.1, on the reverse strand, counting down.
CCTATTGATGAGTTTTAAATTTCACAAAGAGATGAGGTTTTAAACTCCATATGGATGAGTTTTAAACTTCACAAAGAGATGAGGTTTAAACTCCACCTGGATGAGTATTAAACTTCACAAAGAGATGAGGTTTAAACTCCACATGGATGAGTCTTGGACCCCACATATTGATGAGTTTTAAACTTCACAAAGAGATGAGGTTTAAACTTCACAAAGAGATGAGGTTTAAACTCCACATGGATGGGTCTTGGACCCCACATATTGATGAGTTTTAAACTTCACAAAGAGATGAGGTTTAAACTCCACATATAGATGAGTATTAAACTTCACAAAGAGATGAGGTTTAAACTCCACAAATGGATGATTATTAAACTTCACAAAGAGATGAGGTTTAAACTCCACGCAGATGGGTCTTGTACCCCACATTGGATGAGCTGGTGATCCACCTGATTACATAATACTTACTTAGTATATCTCCATCATTGATTTGGTTGATTATTTTATGCAAAATAAATGTGTATCTTAGAATTATTTGATTATGATAGATGTGGATTATTGTTAATTTAATTGATGGACTTTTATTAATTATTGAAAGTAGTTGGTTATTATAGAGAAATCTTAGTTATATCACAAATAGTTCTAAAGAATATTTTTGGATGAAGGCGGGTGCCATGATCGACCTTCCGGTTACCGCTCCGGCTGAGAATAATACTTGTTTTTAAATTGTGTGTATTATTCACTGGGATTTTGTATCTCATTAAAGTGTTATTTTCAGATACTAAGATCGTTGGGAACGTCGAGAGATGAGAAGTCCTACCTCCCTTGAGAAGACTGATTTCTTTCGATTAGGTTAGTAGATCAAGTATAAGTAGACATAATGACTACATCGTACTTTATGTTGTGATAAGACACTATTTGCCCAGTTTTGAATATTTTAATTATTAACGATTTTCCAATTGTAAGGATTTATTATGAGATTTTATAACATTTCTTCTTTCTAACAATTCATTATTTATTACAATACCTTATTCTCATACAAAATTTTGAAAAATTTTCTGTTATTATCTCAATTTTTACACCCACATAACTAGGCGTTACAAATTCAATTGAAGTATTTAAATTGCCTAGAATTCTAATTTCCTTAAAATTTTGAATTACCTCATCCAAACACACTAAAATTGCTCTTTTAATTCCTCCATGTATTCTCAAAAACCTCCAAATTAACACGTCAGAGTTGACCATTTCATAAATCTATTTTGATTAAAAAAATATCCTCAAAACTGACATATTTAGAGAGCATTGGGATGAAAGAAGAAGTTGAGTTAGTGGTCCACACCCCAAACACACTCCCTTGTTTGTTTCTATTTTTGTTTCTTTCATAAAAAATAAATCATATATTTTCCTTTTTCTCTTAGAAACTCTAGTTGTTGTGCCCCTTTCTTTCCCTCCATCTCCAACTACTATGACTTATTCATCCTTTTCTTCTTGATTTGATCATTTCCCGCACAAGTCCTTTAATTTTATTTATTTATTGAATTTATCATTTAAGTTACATTCGATTAACAACATTAATTTTTAAGTTATAATAAATTACATACACAATCCTTTAAATTAGATAATTTTCTCGAATTATTGTCATGAAATATTAAGATTTAATCTAAACATCACATGTAGTTGAGTGTCCTAAGTGCTTTGCATAACGGGGAAGTTAAATACACTAATTATATACATAAATATTTCTTACCTTATTTTTAAGCTATGTATATGTCTAAATGGATGTAGAGAAAATCAAGAAATGTGGGACATATTATTGTAACACTTGGTACAGCTTCTAAATGATTAGTATGAGGGACATATTATTGCAATGTTTGATAAAGTTTCCAATGATCATATGCTTTCAATTGCACTAGTCGTTGTCAAAATTGAGATAAAAAATTAATGATATAAATAGAATGTAATTTAAAGAAACAAATCAAGATGAAAAAACCTTAAATGACCTATGCGAAAATTGATTAAAACTTAAAGGGTCATATGTATAATTTTGTCTATTTTTTATTCTTTTTTTGATAAACAAAAAAAGAATAAAAAAAAAGTAAAAGGAAAAGAAAATTATTTAGAAAGTGTTTTTTGAGTTATTTCTATTTTTTTTTACAAATAAATGTAAATTATTTGAACTTTATAAAGTATTATTATCTCTTTTATTTTTCTTCATAACTTTTATTGTTGAATAATTAATAAAAATATATTTGTTGAAAATAATAAATAAATAAAGAGGAAGTAAATAAGGAGAAAAAAAAGAATAAGTATACATTGATGTTAAATCAATATCAAATGATAGCGTATAATGACATTAAAACCTCCACAATTATTATGGGCTTCAAACCATGAGATGAGCATATTTTTAGTTTTTATTTTTTTTTTTTATACATTTCTTATGTTGTACGTGGATTATATTATCATAATATTTCTTATATCTTGACCATCGAATAGTAAAATGTGAAGATTAATTGAAGAACTACTTAACAATGTACCACCTATAAAAGTAAATTCTTATTCATATTAGCCTAAAATCAAAAGACATACATGTGAACTAACATTTCGACTTCAATGAAAACTCTAACAAAGTATCAACAAATTCAATTGTGTCTTACCACCGGCCTCTCTCTTGGAAATCACCCTTGTCATCGTTACCCAATCGTGTGTCTCCCCACATTGAGAATTTTTCTAAAGGCTAACTTTGAAGTCCATTTGACGAACGGTAAAAGATGAGGTTTTAGAGTTGTCTTTAAGAGCACCAATATAGTTATCATCCTTGGTCCTACTTGGTTGATGGAAGACTTTGCAGACGTGCTAGCTGAAGCTATGGAAATCCTCAAAGTTGTGGAGTTAATCGGTTAATCTAGCTTAAACCATATTCTGATCAAGTTAAATTGTTTGAGTCTGGTTCGTGCTCTTCATTTTGAGGCTAACCCTACTTTATATTAGGGGATCATTGTTAATTAGTGCATAAATATTTGTTGTGACTTAGAAAACTCTAATTTTAGTTTTGTTAAGAAGGATGAGAATTGAGTTGCAGATGGTTTGACTAAATTGACCTCTTATAAGTCTAGTTTCAGTTGGTTTGATAATAAGTGATTGCTCAATCTTTCTCCAGTTTTGTTCATAGGATGTTAGCTTCAACTAGTGCATTTCAGTCAATTCTAGTAATTGGCATTCGATAAAATGCCGATAAAATGAGGAGAATGATTAAGCATTTGTCTCGATAATTTACTTGTTGTAATCCTCTTGTGGAATGAGATTTCTTAATCAATAAAGTTTTGAGATGTTGTTTTAGAAAACAATTAAAACTTTTTATTTTCATAGGAGAAAGCATACAAATCTTAAAGTCTTCCCTATCTTAAACTATTATACACCATCCTTCAACCTAAACTTTTATTGAATTTTTTACCCATATATCCTACTTTTTAGGAAACTTAACCAAAATGTCCCCGTTTTAAAAATAGTTACCAAAATGCCCTACTTTTTAGGGGTGGCATGAAAATTCTCTTTGGGGAGCGACTTCTCAAAGAACCATTTTTTTCCCAGTAGGAGGTCTTTGGGCGGGGATTTACAATTTTTTATAAAAATAATATTATATATTTTAGGTAATTGTTAAATAATAATAATAATAATACATTAAATAATAATAATAATAACAATTATTAATTATTGTTTTATGTTATTAATGTAATTTTTCTTATTAATGTATTTTCTTTTAAATTTATAATATAATTTACTATTTTTAATTTTAGTTAATTTTAATATTTATAATATTAATTTCCTATTTTAATTATAATAATTTTTAATTTAATTATAATTATTTTTAACTAAAACAATTTTTAATAATAATAACAATAACTAATAATAATAATAATTAATAATTAACAATAATTAATAATAATAACAATTATTATTATTATTATTATTATTATTATTTATTAATGTATTATTATTATTATTATTTAACAATTACCTAAAATATATAATATTATTTAAAAAAAATTGTAAAATTCCTTTGGGAGGTCGTATCCCGTCCAACGAACTCCTATTAGAGAAAAAAAATTATTCTTTAAGAAGTCGTTCCCCTAGAGAGAATTTTTATGCTACCCGCTAAAAAATAGAACATTTTAATAACTATTTTTAAAAGTGAAATATTTTAATTAAGTTTTTAAAAAATAGAATATATGAATAAAAAATCCAACTTTTTATTATATATAAGAGTAAAGACACAATTTGTTCCTTCACAAAAATCACGCGAGGGATGTTAATCTCTAACAAAAATAACCTTTTTAATCTTTGATAATAATAAATCAGGATAATTTAATTCCTGAATCATAATCTAAGATTGAATCATATGAAAACTGATTGGTTGAGATATTAAAATATCTGGAACTCTATAAATAAAAGGCATGCAGATGTCAACCATAGTTACTATCCAACAATTCAATAAGATATACGTGGCAATCATCCACCGGTTAATCCAAAAGGCTGCGTAACTTTACAGCACTTTATCGCTGTATACAATCATTCACTACTTTCTTCACCATTTTAAAAACCTAAAAACCCTATTAACCCCTTCACTCAGTGTTTCTCTCTCTACATTTTCTCTCACTACATTTCATTTCCATCATCTAAAATGTCCACCAGCACCGAAGCCGAACACCACGAGGAGGAGGAAGTTCCCGCCGGTGACGACGAAGACACCGGGGCTCAAGTCGCTCCGATCGTCAGACTCGAAGAAGTCGCTGTCAGCACTGGCGAAGAGGATGAAGAAGCTATTCTCGACCTGTATGCTTTCTCCCTCACACAATTTTTCTTTCACTTTTTTGTTTGTTATTTTTGTGATTTTTTGTTTGATTGGTTGATTTGTAGCAAAGCGAAACTATACCGTTTTGACAAGGAAGGGAATCAGTGGAAGGAACGAGGAGCGGGAACTGTGAAATTCCTCAAACACAAAGTTACCGGAAAAATTAGGCTTCTCATGAGACAATCGAAGACTCTCAAGATCTGCGCTAATCATCGTAGTAAGTATTTCTAATTGCTCTTTTTTTTGGTTGCTTTTTTTGTTTTTTAATTTTAATTTGGTGCTTGATTGTTTGTTTTTCTTAGTTCTGCCTACAATGACTGTGCAAGAGCATGCTGGGAACGAAAAATCTTGCGTTTGGCAAGCGAGGGACTTTGCTGATGGTGAATTGAAACACGAGTTTTTCTGCATTAGGTTCCAATCAATTGAAAGTAAATATGCTAATTTTCATCTCTTTATTTATTATTGTTTTTTTTTTTGTATTATTGGTAAAGTGTGTTTAGATTTGTTTGTTTTATAAGTTCTTTTAGTTTGATATTCCTTGATGTGGTACTGATTAATCTATTTACATATACTACATCGCATTTTTTAACCATTTTATTGGTGCAAAGTATTACCGACTTTTTCTATGATAATACCTCGTGGAAGTTAACTTTAGGGTCTGTTTGGTTCAAGGGGAGGGAAGGGATTTTTAATGATTTATATGTGTATTTAGTCACCTCTCCTCCCCTCCCCTCCAAGTCCCCCTAAAATGGAGGTAGAGCAAAATGAGCTTTAGGAGATATTTTGCTTCCCCCGGGCTCCACTCTTCTTCTCTTCCCCTCTTAAAAATGAACCAAACATATTTCAGTTATAATATTCCTCCATCTACCTCCAGCCAAACAGACCGTTAGTGGGGTCTTCCCTCCCAACCACATTTTTTCATTCACAAGACTCGAACTCCCCACTAACGGTCTGTTTCCAGTCCCACCGAAGTGATGTTGGTTAAAACTTAAAACTCACTAAACTTGCTATATTAGTAATTGCTATTCCTAGCAATTATCCAACTAAGCAAAGTGTTTGTTCTGCACCCATTAGGTTGTTGCAACCTAAGTGTACTTGATTGTAACATTTCATTTAGTTTAAGGCATTTTGAATGTGGAAGTTTGAGCTAGGTTTTCTAAAAGTTAGGAGTTAACGGCTCTGTGAACTCAACTTTAAGATGAACTAGTGGTTTTGTATCATTGTGCTTTTTTGTGAGAATCTTGTTGGGATAGTGGGCTTAGATGCTGATTATAAGATCGGTTATTGGAGTAGCTTCTTCATGTATGATGTATCCCTTTATCTATGTCTATTAATGTGTTTCACTTATTCATTTGGATATTTACAATCTTGCACAATAGGTGTTAGTTATGCTGTTGTGTTATTTGGTCAACCAATGATACAAAATAGGTTGTTTTCCAACTAACCGCCTAACAATAACTGCTGCATGACAGTTATAACAATTATCAGTTACAAAATATTCCTGCTGGAATGGGTTCCGAAGTAGTCTGCTGATCCATTGTTCTGCAGTCAATGATAATCCCTGTCCCTCCTTCCTTAACAGCTTTTTTAATTAATTTTAACGAAGCTGCTGACTTAGTCAACTCTTGTTCAGCCTTTTATCACCTTGTCCTTTCCTTCTATCTTCACCTTTATGGTCAACTTCTCGGAATCAGCCTTAATGTCTCCTAATTCTGCCAGCCAAGCTTAACCCTAATACAATGTCAATGCCTCCTAATCCAAACAAGTAGAAGTCTTCTTGTATGACGTTTTGTTGCATTTGCAGTCAAGCAGCCCTGCAAACGTCATTGCATCCAATCTTGTGACCATCTCCCACTTCGACGGAGTAGGCATCCGTCTGTCACAAGTAATCGCAGCTGCTCAACCAATTTAGTGGAGACAAAACTGTGGGTGGCTACGCAACCGATCAATACCATGACAATTGCTTCTTTCAAGAAACCCATAACTTGAGTTTCTGCTGCATTTTGAAACCAGCAATGCTGTGCAGAGATAGTTGGGGTCGTGTCATCTTCAATTTCTTCATCCAGGTCATTGCCAGATTCATGAGCGTCATCTCCATTATTCTCCATAATCATCAAGTGCAATTGTTTATTTTTTCAAACATGGTTTTGTCCAATTTTTTTAATCACAATTCACAATGAAAGCACTCTTCTTTCTTGATCTTTTCTCGCACCTTTGCTTGGGTCAATCTTTTGAAGGTTCTCCTCCCACATGAGTTGTTCCCCGGGCATTAGTTATTGATCAAAGCTTGTGAATCCATGATACTTGAGTCCACTTGTTTGTTAGGGTGCCAATCTTTGACCGTTTTTGGTCCAGAATACTCGCAAAGTGAATTATTGTTTTTGCCTCTAAGATTCTCGCCACTTTTTCCCACAGCCACAGTCTTTTCTTCTATGTGCCATGCCTTGTTTGAGGTTCATGCAGCCAAGCCTTTGCACTGATTTCCTCTTTCACCCCATTTACAAAGATCTCCATCAAATAATGTTCATCAATCCCCTTGATAGCTCCTGCATATTTCTCAAATTTGGTGACAAATTCTTGAACAGAGTTGTCTTGTTTGAGTTTTAAAAGAGATTGGAACCGGCTTGGGGTGCAACCCGCCCACCACTGAAATCAGCCTAAGCATCTCCATCCACGGCTACCATACCGGCCTCCATTATTTCTTCGGGCTGCACTCGTCAAAGTTGAAAATACCGCCCCAGCTTGGAAAACCATCCAAATGCATCTTGTCCCTTGAAAATAGGATTTTTGAGCCTCTGCCATTTATGGACAGCGTTCGCATCCGAAAGTGTTTTGCCTCCAGATTCAATCTTGTTTTGGGGTTTTGTTTCTTGTTCCGGTGTCTGGGAAACGTTCACACGAGTTGAGTAACTTCTCCATTTTTCTATGCGGATCAGTCGTGCTTCGTGATCTGCAATTCTTGTTTCCAGCGCAACGATCTCCACTGTCTTTTCCAATGTTATGACCCTTCCTTCCATTCCTGTGTTTCCCTTCGGCGGCATTGCTTCAAGATCAGAGCTCTGATACCAGTTGTTAGGAACTGGAACCGGAAATAGATGCAATAACTGAATTGCAACAAGGAATGTCCCTTTGAACTCTTCGTTTCTGAAAAGTAATCTAAGGTTATTCGAGGAACCTGAAAACCTTTTAATCCAAATGCTTATTGACAAACTGCTTCTCTACAATACATTCTCCTACTGCAGACTGTTTTCAACTAACCACCTAGCTACTAACTGCCTTATGACAGTTATAACAGCTGTTAGTTACAAAATATTCCTATTCTGCCCCAATATTTGGCTTCCTCCTTTCATAAACTTGCTTGATAGGAGGTCGCTTTGTTCTATCATAAGCGACCTAAAAAGTGTTTTACCTCAAACTTGGTTGCATTTGTAATATAAATTAATGTTGTTTTGATCAAATGGATATTATTTGTTAACTTTGAAACCATCTAGACTTTCATGTCGTCTATAGAGTTTCCCCATTAGCATCTCAGTTGTCATACCCCAAAAATGGGATTGCGGGATGATTGCTATTGCGAAGGCCAAAAAACAGTATATAAACTAAACATAAAATGAAAAATGTGAACAAAAAACTTAAAAATAGAAAAATAATTTAAATTAAAGGGGTAATCATATTAGGGACAAAACAGAGGGCAAAACAGACTGGTTGCAAAGAAGAAAACAGAAGATTAGTAAGAACAAAAAAGAAAAACGAACGTGTGTGAAAGAGATAGAGAAGAAAATGAACCTGTGTGAAGTGAAACAGAGGAAGAAGAAAACAAAACTGAGAAACTGAATACCCGATGCTGGCTGCGAAAAGCTGTTAAGTGATTTTATAATAATAATAAATAAAATAATTTGGTTAAGTGGGTTTGCGTTGAAAAGACCCAAATACCCTTAATGAATAAATAAAAATTTAGAAAAAGCTGCGTTTTCCAGAAAACACAGGAACAGGTCGTATCGCGGGTTGGGCCACGAGAGTGGTCCGCTATTAGAGCGCAATTCGAGGCCGCAAGTACCGCACCCGCTGAAGGTGTTTCCACAGCCGGTAGCATCGCAGTGAGTCTGTCCAGGCACCAGGATTCCGGGATTGCACACGATCTCACCAGGATCGGCAACAGGGCTCAAAATATGAAGGTGGGGAAAAGCCAGTCATTTTAAAAATTGGGGGATTTAAATCGTGGATTTAGAATAGAAATAGGGGGACTAACAAAATTGCCAATGGAACAAAATAGAAGGATCAAAATTGCATTTAAGCTTTATTCTGGAGAATGATTTTAGTGCTTATATGTAGTTTGTTGCTGCTGTCTTTCCATTGCCATTGCATGCATTTCACTATTTTAGGCTTACCGGTATATGGTTACAAATGCTACTTTTTGCACTCTACAAAAAATATTATTGTTCTTCTAGCTCATTATTAATTACTTAGTCTAAATGTACGGTATATATTAACTGTTACTTTGTCCTACTGTTAGATTGCAAAAAGTTCATGGAAACTTTCGAAGAAATTGCTGAATCTCTAAAGAAAGAGGAAAACGAGGATGCATCTGCTGCTGCTGATATCCTTCAGAATTTGAGTGTTGAAGGGACTGAAAAGAAAGATGAAGAGAAGAAGTCTGAGGACAACACTAAGGAGCAAGAATCTGCACCAGAAAAAGAAAAAAAGGAAGATTCAGAGAAGAAAGTTGAAGAGCTTGGTTCATCTGCTTGATTATGATCTATCTGTTCATATTTCCAACAAGGCAATATGACAAGCTTAGGTGGTTGACCTTTGTGCCACTCTTGTCAATACTCTCTCATAGTCCTACCCTTTAGATTGTGTTGTTGCTACGTTATTGAGTAGTCCATATCCTTTGTTGAGTTATTGTCAACAAGGTTTCAGTCAGGTTTGAATCATTAATATTGGTGCTTTCAGGGTCTGGGAGTTTTATTGTGTTATGTTCATTCTATTCATGTATTTCTTGTCCAAATTTGAATGAGTCATGTTGGTGTCGGGAAAGGTTGGATGCAGTCGGGAAATAGTAATAGTAAGTATAAACAAAGATTTTGAATGCAAATTGTTGAGTATTACATTTTATAGATTCAATTCACTGGTACATAACCTGCTTTACCAGGTGACCGTTTGCTCTTCTATATTAATTATTGAATTTCGTATCTATCTATTATCTTTTGTAGATAAGAATATTTATATATAAATGGTGATTTTTTGTAACAAAATCTCCAAATTGATATGAATATTAGAATAAATTATGATGTATATTGTGGTGCCACATGTAAACATCCAATTAATATGTAATTAATTTTTTTTATAAAATTATATATAAACACTAAATCGTGTTGCCCATTAATGGATAATAATATCTGGTTATTCACAGTGCCGTGGATGTTAGTTTATGAGTTTTGTAAATATAAATAATTAAGTTACTTTGGTTGATGATTTTTTTATTCTCTTAAACTTTTTATAAAACATAAAGACTATTAGGATGAAATTTAATTCACCTTTTCTCAAAAATAAAACATATAAATTTACACTCACAAACTTTTTAATACCTATAATTCTCATAATAGTTATCTGAAAGTAAAAAAATAACCACTTTATGATATTACTAATTAAACATTTTTATTAATTCATAGATGGACTAATTAGTGCAAATCATTTACTGTGTATATTGTCATACCATATTGTTTATTAAAGTTTTTATTTATATGCTTCGTAGTGACATCCATCTTATGCAGCTCAAAAACAAAGAATGAGCAAAAGGTGTGATGACATATCAAATAGATTCATTTAAGAATACCAAATACCAAATATGTAATATAAACATGTCAAAGCATCTGAAATGCTATAACAAACTCCCACAAACACAACATAAGAAGACTTTAAAAAATTTATACGAGTTATAATACTGGTATACAAGTAGCAGGTTAGTAATTCTTCCAAAAAGTTTAAATTTTAACAAAGATTAGGATATCCACGCAGCTCTAAGAATAGTAATTGTGCATAGACATAACACATTACAAGTAATAAGTAACTTCATAACATAATATCATATTCAGTAGAATTATTGACATTATACTTATACTTGAATATTTCTAATCTCACAAAATATAAAATATTGTTAAAAGAGAGACACAATTTAATTATTTTGAATTAGATTCGAGACTATTTGAAATAAATGATTGTTTTATTTTATTTTGAATAGGATTAATTGAATATAACGGTAGTCATAAGTCTTATTAAATTTAATTTCTAAAGTAATTGTGTTTTGTTAATGGTTGTTCAATATTACAATTAATCACACTCGCTAAATATAGTTGCAATAGTAGTTTGCATGAGATTAATTGTCCATTAATTAATTAGTTTTATAGTCGAACAAGACTAAAATTCTGAAAAAGAATAACCTTTTGAACCGACTTATCAGAAATTCTTATAACATGTGAATATGTTAGTTTTAAATTGATTAATATTTTTTTAATCACTTTAAACACTTTAAACATTTATGTTTCTTCATTAACTCTAAGAATCAATTGACCTTATTGGACATCAATAAATGATTTTCCCAACAAGTAGAATTCAGGTTTGAGGTCTAAACCTATAACAAAATGTTTACATTTTAAATATTTCATCAAAATCATGTCCAAAACATATTTTCATAAGTAACTTCATTCTCTCCCAAGCATCATATGAAGACTCAACATCTCCTTGTTCAAAACTTGTGATTTTACAACTCTTCTTTATAAAATTTGAGATTGGAAATAACTTACTTCCTTCTATTAACTTCTGTACTTTTTTCAATTTCTTCATCAAGGAGAAGTTCAATTGATGTTTGACCTCACATGCATAGTTACATAAACTATAAGTAATGAAGAGAAAAAAATTTAATTAAAAACAAATAAAGTAAAGTTCAATGAAGTAATTTAAAAAATGAATTAATAACAAAACAGAAACCCTGAAGACATAAAAAAACTTGATAACATTACAAGTGTACAAAATAAAAATATGGAAACTGAGATTTTATATATTAAAGAGCATTAGGGATGAATATATTTTGAATTCAAACTTTAACAAGTAATTAAACTTATAACACTTAGACTGATTAAAGATTATAACTTTGATGCATGAAAGTTAAAGATAATTTCTATGTTTGTTTGGTTGTGTGTGACACATTCTCTATCTATTTTACCTTTTTATTATTTTTTTATGATGTGCATATGCATCTTAGCCCATATGTTTTTCTTGAACTTATATATGATATATGTTAGCATGGGGAGGATGCAACAATAGATGACAAAGTTTAATTCTAACCATGTGTCGAGGGTGTTAGAGAGAATACTCTAAAGTGATTTAGATATCATTTATGAAATTTTAATGTTGAACGTGGGATCACCACATACTCTTGAGGAAATTATCATTTTATTAAATATGGGAACCTTACAAAACACAACATTGTGTATAATTTTTATGTGACTGCTATAAATTTTTTAATGTTTTGAGTTTAAGTATCTTTTGAATTCACCTTCATCATGTGGTGCATTCGGAACCACTAGAAACTTGAATTGATACAATGACATGTTTATATGTTTTTTAAGATTAAATTTATCCAAGTTTTTTGTTTATCGAAAATTAGGTTAGTTGCTTAGAGATTTTGAAATTCTCAAAATAAAGAGTAAAAATAAGGAGAAAAACTATATCAAAACTTTATAATCCATTTATATATGTATAGATGTATGAATATTTTAAAAAAAAAATTCAGTTATTTGTTTGAATAAAGAATTATATTTAAAAAATATATAACCTTAATAAAGTGTAAAATTAAAAGGAAAAAACTACACTAAATTAACTTGATATATATTCTCTTTTTCTACATATTTGTAAAACTATATTACATACATACTATACAAAGTAATGTATATATAATAATATATTTTATGTAATATACATTTATAAATATTTATGTGTTATATAATATTATAATAGTTATATATTAGAGAGAATATAAAATTATTATATTTTATTGCATTGTGATATATAGTACATTTTTATATATTTGTGTGTTTTTGTACCCAAAGAAAATTACTTATGGTGTGAAACACTAATATTATAATATTTTTTATTTTTTAAAATTACATATATATACAATATAATACTGT
>JBBPBT010001302.1:6189619-6202746 GCA_037974875.1 Cicer bijugum | reverse complement strand
TATGTTAATTTTCAAATGTACCATAGAAGTTTCTTTAATTTAATATTCAAAAAAATGAAATAAATATGTGGTATCACATTTTTTAAATATTTTTATTTCTTTTTTTTTTAAAATATAGTCACCTATTTTATTTTTGGGAAAATGATAAAAAAGAAAAAAAATTCCCAAAACATTGTCTATATAAACCTTCAAAGTCACACTTGGTTTGAAGATATAAGAATTTTGACAGATCTATACAGGCAAGTTTTCATGTAGATTTTTATAAGCTGCTTCCTAATTAAGCTTCATTTTGTTTTTTTAAGCCTAATAACTTGCAAGCTATGCAAAATTCTTTTGATCTCATTTTCAATTTTTTTACTACCCCTTTCCATTGAGATTTCTTGCAGAGATCGCCAAACTTTGAAAGCATTTGTTTTATTAATTGTGTTATTTATACCATGGAATTATTTTTTTTTCAAAGTAATTTTTTTTACTAGTGTAGTTGTGGTTCATAGATTTCTTAAGTGGTTAACGACGCTTTTTTATTTTAAAATTTTTTCTTAGTGTTTTTTTTTTTGTGATCTATCTATTATTTAAAGTACGTCTTGTATTTTGAATATTTTATTTTAATTTAAATAAATAAATATTAAAATAAATTTCTACCATAATCACTAAAATCAATCTTTTATCTATATATTATTTTATTTTATTTTATTAAAATATTCATAAACCTAATTAATATTCATCTTCATAATAACGAAAATTACAGTTGAAAAGAAATTCATCATTAAAATTTGTGAATAAATTAAAGAAAAATTTCATATTTTTATTCTGAATCATTTGGTAATTTAATTTATTATTTTTATTGTAAAATAACACAAGTTTTGGTTCCCACCAATATTATAGTCATATAATTTTTTTTTTTTGTTTTTCAGAAACATCATCAAAACAATGAATTCAGGAACCACAGGGTATAAACGACAGAGAAGGGCTGTGGAGAAAAAAATGCCAATAAAAAAGCGTCAAATAAACGACAGTTGTTATCCCAAAAACGCATTGGTAGTGGATGAGATGACTCAGCCTAGGCGTTTGGTGCAACATTTACTTGAATCACTTTCATTTGAAACAGTGGCTGCATATAATTCTCATGAAGCAATTCAAATTTTGTACAATTCTCGTATACAATTTCACTTTATATTTGTTGATTTTGATTTGTCCATAACCCCTGGACCTGAGGTATCAACAATTTATTTTTTTATTTTTTTATTTTTTTTTTGTCTATAAATGAAAATAATATAATTATCGTTAAAAAGAAATGCACACAATTACGAGTTTTTAAGTTCGAATCAGAATATGATATACAACTTAATAATATAGACATTTGTTATAAATTAATTAGTTGAGGTATGGTTTAATAGGAAATCAAATAAAAATAATGTAGTTAATATTGAATTATATATAATTGTTTTACGAAAAATGATTTTTTTTATGATAATTGGATTTTAGGGCCGGCAAGAGTCGGGGAAAGCCTCAAGACAAAAACGACGCTTCTAGATAGAATTAAAAATTACTAAACAATAAAATTCACATGACGACATCAATGTTAATTAAATTATGTCGTTCTAGAATATGATTTGAATTTTTATTGACTAATCTTAGTTGACAATGTTTGACCTATATTTATATATGATGTTTATTTTTCTTAAACAAATCTTGATAATTAATAATAGTTTTGTAGTTTGATTAAAATTGTATGAATAAAATGATTGATGACATGATTTAATGTAGCTGGTGAGGCGCATACGTGCGATGGGTATAAGGAGCAAGGTGGTGGGTATGTGCACAAATTACAGTGATGTTAATTGTCAAATGTTTCAAAATGCAAGAGCTAATGCCACTGTTGCAAAACCTTTGAACCGAGAAACTCTTGAAATTGTCACTGGAATCCTTGGCATCGTATGAATCTAATGGTACTTTATTGTTATGATGGTGAGTTATTTTTTGTATGTTGATCATCTAGAACCGTCACACAGTACAAAAGTTTGTAGAATTATCATATTTTTTAAATATGACAATTTTATATATTGTTGTATTGTGCAATTGTTATAGATAATCTAAGTGTGTTGTTTTGTTTGGGATGTATTAGTGCTATTGACTATTTGAGTTTAAATAATAATTAATTTTATAAGTATGTGTTTTTTCAATATTGATTCTAGGTTTCTAGCACATCTTTTCAATAAAAAATTAATGCATACGTAATGTGTTGAATATATATTGAAATATTAAAAATGATTTAGAAATCAGCTATAGACTTGGTTACTTGTGCAAGCGTTTGAGAAACAATATTGACTTATTTATTTCCAAACAAACTCAACATGCGCATGATGTTTTCTGTGGAGTGATGTGTCACCACTTGTAATTAGCACAAAACAAGTTAATTTGTAATATTTTTTTAATGTGTAATTGTTAAATGTTATTTTTAAAGAATATTTTTTTATTTAATATGTAAATGATATTATTAATTACAATACTTTCTTGTTCTCTATACTAAGGTGAAATTTTATATCATAATTTTGAAATGCATAGATTTAAAAAATGTTAGTCTAAATGTAATCACATTAGAATTGAAAAAGACATTAGAGATAAAGTATAAAAAAAGGGTCGACTTGCAATATTTTTTTTTTGTTGTGAACTAATGAAATAACTAGAGAATATAGGAGAGTAGAGATGAATGAGAGGAGGAGAGAAAAGAGAGTTGAATAGTATTATTATGTAATTTTTGTTACATTGTTAGCATTATTCATAGGTACAAAGAAATAGACATTCACTAATGAGCCTAATGGACTTATATTCATAATATTCTCCTCCATCGAATATATGTCGCATTAAAACTTTACTATAAAATCCTATGGAAAAAATTTTTAATGAAGAAAAAAAAAGTACAATATTATTTTTTAAATTATATGGTGTATTTATTTATCTCTTTAATCATAAAAATATCTATGAGACGACAAAAGTCAAACTTTTGTACCAGTTACTCGAATATTTTATTTTGGAGTGATTTTGTAAAAACGTCTGCAAGATTATCACACGAACAAATTTGTTGAATGCTTATCGTTTTTTTGCAAATCATGGGTGAAATATATTTTGTTCAATCTCCTTTAATATATCCTTCCTTCAACAGTTGAGCAATACATGTAATATTATTTTCATAAATGATTGTTGTATTCATTCTTTCGATATAAAAACCACAATTTTCTTGTATGTACCCAAACACATTTTCTATTTAGCTCATGTAGTGCTAAAAGTTCTGCATGACTTGATGAAGTCGTTATAGTCTATTTTATGGATCTTTATGATATAGTTGTACCTTCACTTATAAACAAGTAATCTATTTATGATCTACCATTATAAAGATCTAACAAAAAACATGCATCTACAAAACCAACTAATTCTAGTTTGGGCAGTTTGGAATAAAATAAACCCATATTCGTTGTACCTCTAAGGTAAAGTATATGTTTAACTTCGTTCCAATGTCTTTGTGTAAGTGAAGTATATTCATTGTGATTAAGTGATCTCTTCAATAGTTTGAATTGTATGTCTAACAAAAATTAAATTCTTTAAGAAGATTTTTATAATCATCACTATAAAGTGAGTCATACAAATTCGTTTTAACACGTATTTCATATAAATTAAGTCTTTGATAACACTTTAATCAATTATGAAAAGATTATTGAAGATGAAAATGTATTTTCTCCTTCTTAATTTTTTTAATCACATGAAAAATCAACTATATTTAATTAGCTTCACATCTTTAGATGTCCAAACTACAAGTCCAAAAGCTTTTCTCTTTGCAAAGCAAGTTTAATTTAACTACAATTTTTTCCTCTTTTTAAAGCATTTCTTTGTCTATAATCTATAATAGACTTTAGTTCATGATCTTCATTATCCTTAATCATATTTAGCACTATATTCTATGCAAAAATATTGTCAAACGTTGACTTATTTTGGTTCCATCATATTCAACTCATGACATAATTTATTGAAATTTCTTTATTTTCACAAATTTCAGGTATCTAATCAATTTTTTTGAAACTGGAAATCAACTATATCAAATTACTCTTTTTGAGTTTTTATATCCTCACTTGGGTCACTTTTTTTCTTTTAGCTTCATTTCTTGTTTGATGATTTTTACCTTTGAATTTGATTGCAATATTATAATTTCAACGAAGACATCTATTTTGATATGAACATTAGCAGCTGCATTAGTTTTGCTTAATTTTGCAAATGAATTATGCTTTGAACTTCGTGTTCACATTAATTTATACGAGGATTAATGTAAGATAATAATCTATTTCAAGTAACTAATGTGAACTTTTATTTATATTTTGAACTGTTTATTCTTTTCCCTTAATGTTAAAAAAATTATTTTTTTATTTTTTTTCATACATCAAAACATAACAGACAAACAAAATTGGTTAGTACGAGGTCATTATATGGAAAGGTGATTCATATAATTTAAAAAAAAAATGTTATTTTCCATAGGAGATAAAAAAAAAAATAGGAGTTTTTTCTCTAATTTTTCAATATTCTTTCAAATACATAGAAATCAATTTCCAACTTAGTTACATGGAATTGTGTGTCAAAATTACAAGAAAACCCATGTTTTTTGATCTAACGGTCCAAAACATATGTGATCTTAAGAAGCATTTTTTACTATACGATAAAATGTTTCAACTTCAAAACCCTAGTTTCCCCTTTTCATTCTCTCTCTTCACCGCCATCTTTTTCATGTTCCTTTTCTTTCTTCTTTTTGGTATACACGAATCCATTATATGGTATATATTCAATGCCTCATCTTTATCATAGTTATGAAATATTTTAATCTAATTAAGTTAACAACACAAGATAATTTATTATTTATACTTTCTGATTGAAGATTTGTGTGTTTCTATGCCTCTTTTCAATTTTTTTATTTTCATGTTCTATATTTACTGCTAAATTAATTTATTGTTTAATTTAAAGCTCAATCTCTCTGAAATTTGAAGGGATTTTGTTTGTTATTTGCAACACGTGTTTTTCACAAAATGTTAATTATATACTATAATCTTTAATTTTTTTTGAAAAAAAATCTAAAACCAAAAGCACACTTTTTTGCTGTATGAACTACAAATTGTGAAAATGAGTTATCTGTGCTTTGTTTTAGTGCCCAATGATGAACAAATAGACTATTGAGTGCTTACATCACTACATGGATTTGTTCATAGCCTAACCTGCACCATTGTCTTCGCAATTTCCTCTCTCTCTCTCTCTCTATCCATTTATGTATATGTATATGGACATAGTTATTATTTATTTATTTATTCAAATGGTGCACAAAGGCTGTTAATGAAACCAGTGTTGTAAGCTGCAGATGATTTATACTTAGCAATGAGATCTGAGGGCTCTGCATTTTTTGAGTGAATGGTTATTTTGGTCTTTTAATGTGTGGCACTATTATAAAAAATCTTTGAATTCATCAAAATTGAACATACTTATATATTTTGTTAGTCATTTTGGTTATTGAATAATATTTTTACTTTAGTTGGTCAGTTTAATTCTAATATGTGTTTTTTGTTGGTCAATTTTGTTTTTATAATAACATAAGAGATATCGAGGATCTATTTGAAGGTTGGGAATACTCAAGAGATGAAATTATGTTGTGATAATCAACAACTTTATGTATAGTCCCCAATCTATTATTTCATGAGAGAACTAAACATTGATTATCATTTTGTTTGAAAAAAACTTATATCTAAATAAGCGATATTTGACGTGAGATGGAATGAAAAAAAGTTTATGTTTCATTGTTTAGATTGGCAAAAAGAAAATGTAATAGAGTGAAATACAATGGAATGCATTTCATCTTATTCCATCACTTACTCTCATTTTGCTCCCCTCCGATTTGGGAGGAATGTGATGGAATATTTATTGCATTCTAAAATATTCAAACATTGGACTGAATATTTTGTTCCATTATGCTATGCTCTATTCTGCCCATTTTAAAATATACAGACATAACTTGAATCTATTAGCTCTAATGAGGGGGAGTCTTTGAATTAATGTTAATGTTGAGAGTTGTAGCAATTAGACTCATGCACTTTGGTAGTAGTAATATCATTAATTTCCTTGTAAATGAAAATTATTATATTTAATATTAAGAGTGTATGAATAGAGGATATGCTAAGTGCAAATGATTCAAGCATTTCTCATTTTATTGATTGTAACTTCTGATATTCTCTAATGGATCTTTTACAACGTATAGTGGACTTGTATTAACTTGATCTGACATGTCTGCATAGAATTTGTTTACACTATTAATACAGTTATCTAAATAACAACTTATAAATCTACACATAAAAAGACAAGCAACTTTATTAAACAAACAAAATATAAAAGTGAAAAATAAACCTAAAAACAATAATGCTTTGATGATCTAAAAGTTTTGTCTTGTATGCCAAAACCAACTAATAAAGAGATTATAACCCCTGAATCAATAATACCCCCTGCTTTGGAACCATGAGTGGGTTCCATGCAAAATAGAGATTTATTTATGCTTTCAAGCTTAACTTGTTTTCATTATTATCACTTCTCAAACTTGAACCAGTTCCAGTTAGCATAAAGTGCTTGATTTTCGAAAGGAAAGGCACTCTTTGAGAGAGGTTCTGATGATCCTTTCGTGATAAAAGCATGAGGTAACTTTTCTTTGTATTTCTTTGCCATCATATCTGCCTCCACAAATACTCTCTTTTCACACAAAAAAGAAACAAACATCTCTGAATAACAATCCGAATTTAACCAAAGAAATTAATTAATCAAAAAACAATAATTAAATACCTCTTTATTTGATAGAAATAGGCCAGGTTCGCTCTCGAGCTCTGCAATGCTGCATAACAAGAACACAGATAAACATCATCGCCAATTTCAGATGTTCAGTTCTAGGCGTAAAGCAATATGAAGATATGTTATTCCACCCGTATTTGTCTACGGTTTTAATGTCTAGTCCTAGGTGTGAAGGTCGACTAGAGATATGGCTCAGATAATCCTTATAAGGCTTTGGACAATCCTCACCTTACAAGTTGGTTTTGTGGGGTTGAGTTAGACCTAGATCTAAAATTCCAAATGGCAAAATACCAAATTCAACCATAAAATAGCAATTGCCTTGACATAAAAACTAGTTGTTGTTTTCTAAATGTTGGGAGGGTAACAGTTGAAATCTCAGGGAATGTTTACTTTGTGGAAACAATTGAAACCTTAATTAGCTTGGAAGGTTTATCTTTATTCATTAAATACCCCCAAAGTGCACAAAAGCAAGCAACTCATTACCTTAAAGAAATTTTATCAGGAAAAGCTGATTTGACCACAAGAACTTTCACCTTCTCATCAACAAAAAGAACGTCACTGACAGAAGTAACTTCGGCTCGAGTGATATTTGAAACATGCAACAATCCACTGTAAGGTACCCGACAGAGTAATTTTAAACTTTCAAGCTATGCAAACACACATTTGATAATCTCGATTGTTTTACGTCTCAAAGTAGATATTCAAATCTTGATCATAGCAAGAACATAAAAAAGTAAATTCGCTTAAAAACAAAACAGTCAAGCCGGATTATCAAGAAAACCAACTTTTTCCACACAAAAATAAGGATAGGTTTGTGCATACGAAAGAAAATTATGCTTTTATAAGGGACTGATGCAACTTATATTTGTTACTTCATTAACCACTAACATAATTAAGCGCTCGTTTACTTTCCATGGTTCCTATTTTCATTTTCACTTCAACTAAAAATATGTAGATATAATATTCTTCTCACCATTTTCTTTTACAATTTTTGAAAACAGAATTGAAATTTTGAAAACCTCAGAACATTGTTTTCATTGTTTCTAAAAATGCATTCTTCATAGTTTGCCTTTTATCTTCTCTCAATCACAATCATTCACTAGATGAGTCTTCTATCTCCTTGTTAGCAATTTAAAATGAACATATATTTTAGAAAATGAAAACACAAGATAATTTCACAAAGTTGGCCTAAACTTTCAATGTGAAATGCATCAATACATGTGAATAAGTTAAGAGACTGAATGAATTGGCTTATTTGAGTTTAAATACTAGTATAAGCACTTATTTATCTAAACATTTTATGACATGTCTATAAGCAGTTTTCAGCTTATTTTCAAACTATCCTACAAGTCACATACCTAATTGGTTTTGTTTGTTTGACAGTGTAATAAGTTTTACAGCAACAATTTATCAAAATTAAACTCTATAAAAAAAAGAAGCATGAAGAGTTAGGTATCTATTGCAAGCTATCACTCACCTTCTATTTGTTTCTCCTATTCTTATTTGGGCTCCATAAGGAAGAATATTTTTTACAGTCCCTTCGAGAAGTGTTCCGTCTCGAAGATATAGCTTTTCCTGCAACATCTTATCGATTAGACAACAAAATTGAAATTTGAAACTAATAACTGCAAAATTGAAAGAAGGCAACAAGATGGACAGATTTTAATTAGTACTGACCCATGCTTCCTTCTCACTAAGTATCACATTGTTTTTATCTTCATCTACTTCCATAATTTGTACATGTATACAATGTCCTACCTGCATCGTTATTATTAAACAGTTGTAACAAGGAAGAGAAAAATGTTAGACTACCAATGACGAGCAGAGAATCCCTGTTGCCTGGCAAAATCGAACGTATTGATGTTTAAAGATGTCTTAATTGCATATTTATATTGTTAAAAAAAAAAATTGAATATTTATATTCAACTAATCTAATCAATATCACATAGCTAGCTTATTGTTTATCAAATTTTTAAAATGTTTACATAACGACGTGAAATAATATTAGTAAATTATGTTTGCATCAAACCAATAGCTCAAGTTACATATCTCATTTTCTACTAATATTTAATTTATTCAAAATATTTCATGATCTAAGTTTATCAAGTGGAAAGAAATATTGTTCGATGCTGAACCACGTGATAGAAGAGAATTGAGAATACAATCATAGTGGTAAAACTCACATTATCTTTCAAATCAGTAAAGCTATTTACTTTTTTCACAAGCTCTGCTTTCGGCAAGAAAGCTCGCAAACCCTGCAGATCGAAATTTCAACAAGAGATAAATATTTGCTCATACGCTGCAACATGAACATAAATAACCAGGTCAATGCATAGACCTCGATCCTTGTAATCAGGCCCTTAGTATTCCACTCGCTAATTCTAACCTCTATCGGTTCATTTAGCTGTTTTATCTGCACCAAACATTCAAATCAGATGATTTCAATCTCATTAGCAAGAGGAAAGGTTATTTTAAGTTGTAGCTGTCAAAACTGATTAAGACAATAATGTGGCATAAAATCATAGTTTGTATTTTGTTCTCACATACATTTCCTCAGTGTTGTCAAATAGCCACTATAGCGTTATAGCATAACAAAATTTGAACAAATCACTATTACTCAGCAATACGCTATTTAGTACAAAGTGTTGTCACATAACCACCAGTGCAGCACTATAGCACTTTAGGATAGCGGAATTTGAACAAACCACTAAATTCCCCAATTCGCAATTGACAACACTGCATTTCCTCACTACCTATAAATACATTTGTGCAACTTGTCGATGATTTACATTTCTGCAATGGTAAAACACCATGACGGAAATTTGACAGCTCAGCCCAAATAACTAATTAAGTTAAACTAAATAACTAACTAACTAACTTTAACACCATTGACTAAGAAACCTATCAAAAAATAGGTCATTTGTACCCATTGCTACTTCGGTTTGTGGTTTTAGCACAACGGAGGAAAGATAAATTCATGAATATTTCAAGTTTTTAGATCAAACAGTTCAGCTTGGTTATAAATTGTTCATTGAAATGGAAATCTAATAATCAATTCCTATCCAATTATAAAAAAAAAAATGGACTAAATTATGGTTTGACTTATTTGTGGTTCAATTATGTTTAATTCTAAGGTTTGTCTATATTTAAAACAATATGTTCAGATCAGGTTTTAAATAGCAGTCGCAAAAACATCTGTGATCCTTAAAATTACATAGAATCAAGATCAAATGTCGCCCACATCGCAATCACAGACCTATATTTAAAATCCTAATTCCAATCATCCTAGCAAAACACAATTCATAAACGAAAGAAAGAGAGAAACCTGCCTCAGTCGATGCCAAGCAATTCTACGAAAGAGCCTTCGACTAGAGAGCAATGGCCTACCAGTAAGTGTTCTACCCAAAACCTCAGCAAACAAAATGGTTCCAATCTCTACAACATCACTCTTTCCTTTCACCATTCCACCATTCATTGTATCATCATTTCTCAAAATTCCCATTCTCCCTTGAACAACAAAACTCCCATCAAAAAACAAGTTCTCCATTTCCCTACTATGCAAAGGAAGCACTTCCTTAATCAACATTGTACCTAGTAACTCAGCTCCCACATTTACACTAAGCTTATTTTCATTTCCGCCAACAACAACACCAACCACAAAATCACCAGGTTTTGGTTCATAGTACTCACTAACATTAACCTTCTTAGCTTCTTCTTCTTCTTCTTCTTCTTCTTCTTCATTTTCACCTTTATTCAAATCATCCCTTTCTTCATAAACTTTCAACACCCCACCATTTTTTTCAACTTCAAGAGAATCATCACTCCCTTTGAAAAACTTCAAAAAGGGTTTCATAGGTTCCTTCTTTTGTACAGAACTTTTCTCTGTATCCACTTTTTCAACTTCAGAAGATGACCCATTTTTTAGGGAAGGCTTGTTCAGTAATTCAAGAGTTTCATTCTCTGATTCAGATGACTTGTTCGCAGAAAAGTTTTGAAATTTATCATTCTTTGAGCAAAATGAAACATGGGTAGGGCTCAAATTTGCAAAATGTTTTGTGAATTTAATGTGTGGTTGGTTGGTGAAATGATTGTTATGATTAAAAGGTAATTTGGAGTTGGGAAAGGAAATGAAAAGTGAGATACAGTTACAGGGACAGAGAATCAATGTCATGTTTGTGTGTAGTGTTACAGAATGATATTTGGTTTAGTTTTGAGTGAAAAAGGATTTGGTTTTTGTTTCACACATACGATTGTGTCTCATGTTTATTTGCTCTCTCTATCTATCCTCTTCTTTATTTTCCTTTTGTATTAAAAAAATTAGATTTGATATATCGGTTTAAAAATTAATATTTCGTACATCAACTTTTTATACATGATTTTTATGAATCTTGTTAACTAGTGCCTTTTAAGAAACCAAAAATAAAAAATGAAAGTTTTGCATTAAAATTGACAATTTTTAAAGAGTTGAAAATATAAGTTTCAATATATTTTTATTCTATTTTTGCTTCCTTGACAAGTGTCCAAGACACTAGCATTTGTCAATTTTTATTTATATTTTATTTTAAATGTGGAATTTATAAAATTTAATGGAACTAGTTTAAATTTCAATAAATTATAAAATATGTTAAAAAAAAGTGTATTAGAGATTGTGTTAGTAGTATTTATTAATTCAAAATGAAGATTCAATTGATGGTAGAAAATGTTTTACATATGGAACGAAATGTTTAACATATGGTAGAAAATTTAAAAATGTCAATATAAAATAAACTTTTAAGTAGGTTAATGGGTCGTACTAAACTTTTATAAAAATTAAACACAAACTTAAAAAAAAATATCTTACAAATTATTGGGTCAATCTTAAATTTTTGACAGACCAAATTCAAATATTACAAACCCGAATTTGCTATAATCTATTCCCACACTTAATATACAGCCTGACATATGGAACGTAGTGTTCCATTTTTGTTTGATCTTCAAACTACATGTTTCGTGGATACAATTCTCATATTCATAGGGGTGTTTATGATTGCACGCAATTCAATCACACAAATCAATTCATTTGTATGTTAACTCAACTTGTTTAAGTTTGGGTTCAACCCAAATCAATTATGCAATTGATGGTATAGATAAATTTTTTGCAAAACAAAAGATATTAACTTAAGAGTGATATATTTAGTATTAAATAGAGAATGTAATTGTAAAAAATAATTAATATTTTGAAATACGAAAATCACAATAGTTTTGAAACAATTTCTTATACAAATGTGTCATTCATTGTAGAACCAAAGGAATACAATTTTGGCCATAAGATAAGTTTATGGATCCATCTACGGAACAACCAAAATAGGGAACCATAGTCACAATGTCAAGTTGCTAAGGATGGACTAGCTTGTCCTTTTTTTTTAAAAAAAATTTGAACAATGTTTTTCGAACTCATCATTAGAGTTGTGCAAAAAATCCAATTATGTGGTTTAAATTTAAAATCGAATTCAAATTTATTTTAAATATTTAGTTAAAATTACATGGTAATAATCCAGTTTATTTATGAACTGGTTGGATATCCACTTATATTTTATATTTAGATTTGATTTCAATTCAATTTTTATCCACTCAACTCCAAAAAATCTAAAATCTAAAAAATTAATTGAGATAATTTATCCGAATAATTTTTCAAATTTATTTTTTTCAAAAAAATATCAAAAAAAAAATTATAAAAAACTTTTTTTTTATCAGAAAAATTTTAAATTGAATTTTTTTTAGAAAAACTTTGTTGAGAAGTTTTTTAAAAAAGTTTACTGCATGACACTAATGATCCACATAGAGATGTAAAATAATATTACATACCTTTTTCCTAAGGGATAGACATAAATAGTAATTATTATGAGAATCCTTCAATTTGAAGAAGGCCCAAAAATTGAGTCTTTAAGAGGTCGAGTCTTGTATGGGTTGTGACTCAACCCGAAACAAAATATATTCATAATTTTTTTTCTTACTAAATGTACTTTTAATGTTAAAAGAATAAAATATTGAAAGTGATACCGGAAAAAAAAAGAAGTAATGTAAATTTATTTTTTAAATTATGAAATAATTTAATGAGTAAAATTTAAAGTAAATAAACTTTCATGTTCTTAAAACATAGAAATAGAAGTAGGGATTACAATTAATATCGACGAGTACATATAATAGTCAATTACTACTCATTTTGTTGCATAAAAATGATATATATATATATATATATATATATATATATATATATATATATATAT
>JBBPBT010001302.1:6166651-6177541 GCA_037974875.1 Cicer bijugum | reverse complement strand
TTTTTTTTTTTTACTTAATTACTATTTTGGTTCCTCGATTTTTATCTATTCATTTTAGGATCCTCCGGTTTTGTTCCATCTCTCAAGTTTCTGGATGCAAAAATAGTTAATCTTTGAAATGATGTGACATAGGATATAAATGATATGATATAAATGATAAATGATAGGATGACATAGAATCATCCACATGTTATTAATTACAATACAAAAATGAATAATTTTTTTAGTTGAAAATGATGTTTTTATGCAATATCATAAGTGCTGATCGTTCAACTTTGTTATATTTTATCCCACATTATTTATTATTTAAAAATGTAATATATCATTTTTTTTAGTTCAAAAATCTAGAGAGACACTAAAATGGGGGACCAATTATGTGAACGGGCGGAAATAGAGGGTCAAAACTGTAATTATGTCTTTTTTGTTTTCCCATTTTAAAGTTTTTTTGTTGTTGAAAGCTTCCACTTTCAATATTTAAGAAATGTGCTATTGTTTATTTTGTTAATTTGATTAGAATTGTGCAAGTTTTTTTTCTTGGATTAATCTGTCTTCGGTTGAGAGATTAGTAAAGTTTGACCACGAATTGTTTGTTCTATCGATGAGGATTGAGTTTGGGTACTAGCCTAGAAAGTTTACGGTCCATTTACTTTATGAAAATATTTTCAGTTGCCATTTTCAATTTTTACTTTGTATGTCAGTGACTGGAATTACATTTGTTTATGAATTCTTCTTTTTAATTGTGATAGAGAGAGCTAACTAAAGATAATGCAGTTTTGGAAACACGAAAAAACAATGTTTTTAGTATTATATAAACACCCGAGAATTGAGAATTATTCTCAGTTCTCAAATCACTTGACTAATGAGATTTGAGATTGTTTCTGTGAATCATAGGTTGTGTTTATAAATATCTCTTTTGTCATTTGGAATTGGTTGTAAAAGTCTCACTTTTGAGTTATGCAGAGTGGGGAAGAAAGTCACGGTTTATGGACAGAAGAGGTGCTGAAGCTCCATCTGAATCAAATGGTAACTTTTGTCATACATGAAGATCTAATTTATAAACTGTGAAATGCATAGTTTTATTCATTTTCTCTGATGTACTTGAAAGACTGGCATAAGGATTTTCAGTGGCTGCAAAGATGATTTGTTGTTGCTTACTTGTCGGTTTAGATAATTCTTCCTTTTGTAGTTAAATTAGCCGATTTCTACATTTAACTCGAGATATAAAATTATGTTTCTGCATGAAATTGTAGGTAAATGAATTGTAAATAAAATACCGACTCAAATATAAGCCAAAAAAGGCTTTACTATGTTCGACTTAATTATAAGCAAATTTTAACTAATCCCATGAGCATTCAATTCTACTTTCTAATTTCAGTAGTCTCTGATTTTTCCTCTATTCTGCAAACTGCAAACTGTAGTATATTCCTTTTCTCTATATAATAGCTTAAATTTTTATGTGTTACAGAATTTGTTCCGAGTTTAAGGAAACAGAAATCATCAACTTATAGATCTCAGTATATAAACACAAAGGAACTGAGGTAAGACACTACTCTCATGTTTATTTAGCAAGCACGAGCAGACAATGGTTGCAATGTTTTAAAAGTGCGAAGAGAACACTCTCATATCTGAATTATGGTGCATATGTGACTCCTAGGGTGTGTGCGGCGACATGGAATGTTGGAGGAAAACTTCCACCTGATGACCTAGATATTGATGAATGGCTTAATGTCAATGAGCCAGCTGACATCTATGTCCTCGGGTAAGTTTTTCACCGTTTTTGCTTAGCATACTTCTCAAACTGCATAATGATTAGGTGCTATTTGTCGCATCAAATTAAGCTGGTCTTAGTATATTTGCTGGTGAACCAACTACCAGACCATATAATTTATTTTTCTCCACTTCCCAGATTGTATGTAAAACCCGATTTGATGTAATGCTATTATTTAATCACTTCTATATCATGTATATCTGGACTCCCCGATTTGTTTGATGGAAAAATTGCTTTACACTTGCAGTCTTCAAGAGATTGTACCTCTAAACCCTGGTAATATTTTTGGTGCTGAAGATACTCGTCCTGTTTCAAAATGGGAGAATATTATTCGGGAAGCACTTAATAGAGCCCGACCTTCAGTAACGAAGACAAAATGCTTTAGCGACCCTCCATCTCCGTCAAAATTTAAGCCATCAGATGATGGCCCTGATATTGAAGAAGAAATATTATTCGAAAGTGATAGTGACATTGGTGAGGAAGTCCATCCTTTGGATGAAGAAAAAAATATTTGTGATGGAAGTACTATGGATGAAATCACGAACACAAGTTTATTGGCTTCCAACGTTGCTGATAATGCCAACTCAAGTGAGCCGATTGCCAATGATTACAAAAGACAGTTTTCTTTTCCAAAGAGGTTCGATTGGCCACGAAGTCCACCAGAAAAAATGGATGCATCATTTTCGCAAAAGGCCAATAAACTAACCAGAATGCTTAGTGGATCTGAAAGAATCGGTTTGAGCTGGCCAGAGCCTCCACTACATCTGCTATCACAGAGAGTTTTGGAGAGACCAACTTCTTTTAAATCATTCAAATCCTTTAAGTCATTAAAGTCATTCAAAACATATAATTCTTTTAAGTCATATATGGATGAAATGCCAGGAATGGGTTTGCTTCCTGAACTCGACCTTGAAGCTTTAATGAAGCGGAAAAGAAGATCTTCATATGTAAGGATTGTGAGCAAGCAGATGGTCGGAGTTTTTGTCACCATATGGGTTCGTCGGAGCTTACGTAAACATATTCATAATTTAAAGGTTTCAACTGTAGGCGTTGGCATTATGGGCTATATTGGTAACAAAGTATTTTTCCTTTCTTCAGACTATTAATATTATTATTTCAATATTATTTTTCCTTACTATTGGTGATATTAAATATTTATTGTGAACATATTATCAATATTATTATTTCACGAGCTTATAACAACTTTTTCAATTTTCTAGGGATCAATATCTGTCAGCATGTCCATATATCAAACACTTTTTTGCTTTATATGTACCCACCTTACGTCCGGTGAAAAGGACGGAGACGAGCTTAAACGAAATGCTGATGTTCATGAAATTCTTCGCAGAACACAATTTCATTCACCTTCTTATATTGGACTTCCTAAAGGCATCCTTGATCACGAGTGAGTGCAAGTTTTAATAACCATAACAACAAACTGATTCCTTATTTTACTTCTTCTTTAGAAATGTTGTACATTTTTACACATTGTATGTTTGTTTCATGTACTAAAGTTCCTGTTCTTTGTTTCTTCATCTTATAGCTTAATTATTTGTTATCATATTTTTATAGGCTTATCAATTTTTTATTTTTGAATTATATGGAGCCGAAATTGAATATATGTACTGTTAAAGTAGAATTATATGAGATGCACTAACATGACTTCGGCTAAGCGCCTCGGCCACAGTTTAAATGACAGTTGGAACAAGAACAAACCCAGCCACATAGTAGTGTTCTGTAGTCTGTACTAATTAGTACTCCCTCTATCTCATTTTAAATGTCTCATTTGTCATTTTTCTTTGTCTCAAATTAATTTTCATTTTACAATATTAATACAACATTAATTCCTTTTTTTCACTAATTTACTGTATTTCAACTCATCAAACTTCTCAACTAACTACAATTAATTAATTAATTAATTAATTAATTTGAACAAATGAAACTCATTTTATCATTGAAATCAATAAAACTAATCATTTTCGTAAGAACCGAGAACAATTCAAATCAGACAATTAGAATGAGACAGAGGGAGTATGCTTTTACTGTCTTGCATCATAACATGCCTTATGTACTGCACTTGAGTTTCCTTTTAAAGGCGTTATAGCAATGTGTAGCATTTGTAGTTTCAGTTTTCCTAGTAATTCTTCCTTTCCAGTTGGAGGGAAATTCAACGATTCTTTAATACCGTTTCTCATAGTCATACTAGACGACATTATTTTAATAGCATTGAAGATAATAGAAATGAGGATGTGTAAGGATGTTGGGATTGACAATTATAAGTGTTGAGAGTCCCACATTGGATGTGATGACATGAAAATCTCTCGTGTTACAAGTCGGTTTTGTGAGATTGAGTTAGGACGAACCCAAACTCTTAAGATTGTATTGGAGCCTCCTAGATCTTTGGACCATTCTTTATTGGTACATCTGGGTCATACTCAAGATGTATAGTCTTGAGCATGGAGGGAGGGTTTTAGAGTGCCACATTAGATGGGATATCGCATGATAGTGTTTATAAGTAAGAGTCATTCCTGACCTTATATTCCGGTTTTTTGAGGTTGACTTAGGCCTAATCTAAATTCTAAGAATTATAAAGATTTAATTGGATTCTAATCCATGAAGATTTTTTTTTTTTGTAGGGAAACCTAAAAAGACCTGTTGAGTTATTGTTAAGAAGTATTTATGGAACCTTAAGGATTCATTAACTTATAACACAAGATTAAGAACAACGGCATACTAGAATCCATGCAGCAACCTCTTAGTGAGAATAAAGCTAGATTGTTGTTGTGAAATGCCATTTGAAATATGTGTTTTCTTGATGTGTTTCTGTCATTGCTTGGGTTTTTGTTCTCTTATGCACTCTTCTACCGGTCTAATCTTTTTCCCTATAATCAAACGTCTTCTCATGAAAAATATCCAATTTTCTCGAGTTTCTAAGGATTAATTACTTTATCTAATATCTTTACCATTTATTATTTGGTTTTGATACCAATATTTTAATATTACTGAATGAGCCGTCCATCTTATGTGACTAAATAATTTAATATTCTTTAAGCATTTTATCTGTTTAAAGTGGTTGGAAAACAATTTAAACCATAATTTAGTGAACTATGTAGTTTGCTTATTTGTGTTTGATGCATTTTTAGCTTCCTTCTGTTTCTGTTTTGTTACTGTAATTACATTTTTAGATGTTGTTGTTTTACAATTGTTAATCAATTTTAATTCATTTTCAGAAGAATAATTTGGTTGGGTGATTTAAATTACCGTATCAACTTACCAGATATGGAAACAAAAGCTCTTATCTCAAAAAAGCAGTGGTCAAAATTGGCTGAGAAAGATCAGGTACTAAAGGAACTATGTTCTACCTAAAACAGAGGATTTGAATGCTATATTTATTTTCAGTGATTTGATAGCTCTGTTGCTTGATGTTATCTGTGGAAAAAAAAAGTTATGTGTGGAGAAAAAAGAAGGATCCGCCTTCGTACTTTGGCTTCTCTTGTTTATCACTACTGTCTTTCCCTTGTCATAACTTAGATTTATTAATTGTAATTTTCTAAACCCGTGGTATATCTATCCATGTCATATTGGATTTGTTTATCATATGGTTCCTAACTGGACCAAGTTGGATAACTATGCTCCATAATGCATGTAATTATTCATTTTGGTTCCATTAGTTATGAAATGTGAAAAGCACTCTAACTTGAATAAATGAACTCAAGTTTTAAGGTCATCTAGCTGATTAGTAAATTGACATCTTATTATGACAGCTCACGCGTGAACTCAAAAATGGGGCATTTGGAGGATGGTCAGAAGGGATGTTAAACTTCCCACCAACTTATAAATATGAGGTTAATTCGGACAAGTACTACGGAGAAGACCCCAAGGCTCCAAAGCGTACACCAGCATGGTATTGTTTTTATTCTTCCATGTTTTCTAATTCTATGCTTTTGTTTTTATTTATCTATTTTCTAAAATATCACATTTTTCTCATGTTTTAAATTTCTTAGTAATATCTGAGTTAATCACCCTGTGCTTTATTTTCTTAGAATACACATCTAAAAGTAAAATGAGATGCTTTTAACAAGTATCTCTTTAGGGAAATCTTTCCTGTTATGAGGTAAGATCTTAAAACATATTACCTTTTTGGTCAAAATTCCTTTAGTTTCTTCCCCTGAAATTTGCATTTGAAGATAGCAGAATTTTCTATACCAACACTTTGAACCTTAGGGATATGAAATAATTTGTGCTATTTGAGAGGTGCCGAATTCACTATGCTATTTTAATGAGTTTAATTTTTATGCATTTTCTGTGTAATTTTTTTACAATATCAATAAATTACAACCAATGGTAAGTGTGACTTTTCAAATAGTTAGCATTGAAGTCAAACATTTTGTAATGATTTGATGATTATAATTAACTGACAATGTAATAATTATTTACACCAACGATGCATATCAACTAAATCCTTTTAAAATTTAAACTGGATAGATTTTTGAAGTTTATAAATAGGTCAACATAGTATTTCAGAAGAAAAGTTAAAATGTTAAGAGGACTGGTGAAATGTTCTAGTAGTTTACTGGATTCTAAGGTGGCATGAAAGTTTTTTGATTCTTTGAGAGCCCAAAA
The DNA here is from genome assembly GCA_037974875.1 of Cicer bijugum. Taxonomy (NCBI): domain Eukaryota; kingdom Viridiplantae; phylum Streptophyta; class Magnoliopsida; order Fabales; family Fabaceae; genus Cicer; species Cicer bijugum. The sequence goes on along the minus strand of JBBPBT010001302.1, from coordinate 6,171,150 downwards.
GATTTGTAATTGCATTCGTATGGTTTGAAAGTTTCTTCTTGTGTCATTATTTTAACATTGTAACATCATGATAAACAAAAGGGATCTGATTACAAGCATCAAAATATAAGAATTATAGATAGATTAATGTATCCTTATTTACATTTCCACAAAGGATGCATAAGCTGAACGGCTCCTTTTCATTCAAAAGGGTGCAACTGCAAAATAATTTGGAACTTGGCTTATTTATCACTTGGTTTGAGAAGTAGCGGAATTTTTTTGCTTTTGTGATCACCCAAACTCAGTTTTTTGCAAAGTAAGTTTGTGATCACTCAAACCTTGGCGTTGGAAATTTTTTTCTTTTGTAACTCCATGTCTTCATTTGAATAACAAGTGATGGAATTCTTTTCTCTTTCAGATCTTTGATATTTGTACATTTTGTCTTTGAAAAAGAAAAAGATCTCTGATATTTATGCAAGAAAATTTATGACAAATATCTATTAAGTAGAGAATTTGAAACTAGGAACAATGTCTCACATAAAATACTAGTGAACTTATGTGCATATTTGTTGGAGATTCAAATGGTTTATGGGTGTTCTAACATTACATGGGTACCTAGCATCACCGGAAGCAATGTTACTTTTTTGTTCTAAAGAGTTCAGCGGAAAAAATCACACCAATAAATGTTATTTTTTTGTATCAATACTTTATTATTTCATCCCATAAATTTTTATCCATTTTCAGAACAGTGAAAAAGATGCATGTTTGATCATTACACATTAGGCTTCCTACTGATTAATGAAAAGGGTTGTTCAATTTGGTGGCTATTTGATTTTTTCGACATGTAATTCTATTTGATGATTAGCTTGATGCAGGAGATATAAGGTTAGATATAAGGTTCGTTTGGTTGCTAAGGTGGGAGAGTAAAGGAGTGGAGTGAGAAAGTGGTCTCGGGTTCGATTCCCACCTCTAGCAAATACTAACAAATTAACAATTAATATACTAACATTGGCAGTTTGAAAAATAAATGATTAGCTTGATGCAATGTACTGTATGACTATAATTGTTCCAAGAATAAGTTAACTAGTTTTATAAAGATCTGCACAGAAACATGGTGATTTGTGCGAAAGGTCTTACGCAAGACATGGAAAACTCTGAAGATGTTATACTTAGAAGTGTTGATGAATTCTCTCCTTTCAGGTGTGATCGTATACTTTCATATGGCAAGGGAATGAGATTACTGAGTTACAGAAGAACTGAGCTCAAAATGTCAGATCACAGACCCGTGACAGCAACATATACCGTCGAGGTTGAGGCGTTCTCTCCTAAGAAGCTACAGCGAGCCCTAACTTTCACTAACGCAGAGATTGAAAATGAAGAAGCCATTAAAAATTTAATTAGTTGGAAATAGCTGCTTAATTTGAACAGGTGAGTTACTTCATATATGGTTTAAAATGCAATTATAACCTTTCTTGATTTTGGTTTTATAAGTTTTTTTGTCTAGTTCACATCCCTTCAAATATAATTTTATTTTAAAATAGTCCTTTAGTCCGACTTTTGTTACAAAAACTGTCAACTGGCAAACTCTTAGGTGATAGGGAAATTAATTAAATAATTACCCTTATTAACCTGAATAATATAAAAACATAACCTTTTTTTAACCTAAAAATAAACCCCCAATATAATTAAAATATAACATTTTTTAACCTAAAATTAACCCCCAAACGTTTCAGTCTTCCCAAAAAAAATCTTAAATCGCGAACGCCTTCTTCTTCATCGTTTCTCATCGGCAGCGACCAAGTCATATCTTATCGGCAGCGACTTAGTCTATCTCCTAGGATCAGTTTTTAATATTAGAGTACCTTAGAATTTAGACTATCTCCTATGATTAGTTTCTAGATAACTTAGTTATTATTATCATTATCTTTTCCTATGAAAAAGACTAAACTGAATATGTATAGGGACCACATGAAAAGTGTATATTTATAGGAACAAAAGAATATTTTTACAGAGACTAAAACCACAAAAAGATATATTTGCAGGGACTAAAAACATATTGAAACTAATAATAAAACTAGCTAATCCAATCTTCTTTATCTATGAGTTTGGACCATGACACATTAAATTTAGGTTAGATACTAAGTCTTGACACCTGCAAGTTTCATGGAGTTTTGACATTTATCATTACTTAGTTCTCTCTACTATTTTGTTCGTTTTTTATAGGCAAATAATAGTGGTTAGGATTTTGTTAGAGTGAGGGGGAATTCGTTAGTGGTAGAGATGGAACTTTGAACCTCTTTCATAATACTCCTTTAACGTACCAACCCTTGCCACAGACCTTCAGGGTCTTTTAATTTTTTTTAAATCTCAAATAGGTATTAAAATATAGACTTAGTCATTCAAAATCCTCCTCCCAAACAGCCTCTCAGTGACCTATTCTTGTGATGATGTTATATTGGTTGGATTTTATTTCTCAATTTATACAAATCTTAATTTAAACAACTAATAAACTAAATTTTATATCCTCTTACTAAGTATTTATGCATTTGAGTTGCATATTTGTCTCACCAACATATGTATCCCTACAATTATGACTTTGTTTATTGATCATTATCAAATAATTATCCTCATTTTGAATCCTATTCCACCTTCCGGTGCAGGGATTTTTTACAGAGATTAAGTATGTCCAGGGATTTTTTACAGAGATTAAGTATGTCCAGAATTTCAATTTCAAGGAGCAACAGTGATAGCTGCTGCAACTTCTAACACACAGTTTGCCACCACTAGATATTAGATTCATTCTTTTTTTTTTCTACTTCTTCAATATTTAAAGAGGAAATAGTTTTATGTTTTTTCTTTCATCTTTCCAATAGGATTTAGATGTTTGAATGGCTGTGTCCTATATGTGTACTTGTGTAATTTAAGTGTATATCATATGTAAGATCTTTAAATGAGAGCTCTACAAGTTTATAGAAATAAAGGCTTGTTTTTTGGTCTCGTAAGTACAACTTCAATTCAGTTTGTAGCTGCAAGATTATTGGTATGGAGAGGTTCAAAGTTCAAATACGGGATTCTACATTTCCCTATACTTAAGGTATATGAGTCTTGCTACTGGACTACTTGATATAAATAAATAAAAGAAATAAAAGCTTGTTTTCATTTTATATAAGTTGATGTTTTCTGCTTTTGACATTCCTCTCTGATCTCTCAATCAAAGAAACAATAAAATGCAGCTTTACCAAACTTTGAATACATAATGGAAGAGAAATACAACTACTGCATCTTTCTTTTTCTATAAAATTCATCTTCTGTTAGTATCCTTGTTCGTTAACAATGTTGTCAAGATCGAGATCTTGCCCTCACTCTCATAACAATGGTGTAGCCAAGGCTACCTAAAAAATTAATTTTGTTTGAATAAGTATATTTTTATATCTAGTTACTTTGATAATATATATTTAGCTATCCAAATAAGTTTATTGGCTAAAAATTGGAATGTAAAAAATATTGTTCGATAATTTATTATATATTTGATTATGAATGAATTTAACTCTTTAAAGCACTGAGTTCAATTTTTTAAAATAATTATGTTAAGTTTTCATTTTTTAAAATAATTATGTAAATTTTTATTTCTTTTATTACTATTTTAATTTACATTTTATATAGGTATATATTATTGTGATTCCTTTTTATCGGTTATTGACATTGTTCTTGAAATCCACATCTCAAAATATTTAAACTTTAAGTTTTATTAAGCGATATGTTATTTTTTTCCAATCATAATAGAGTTATATCGTGTGTAATAAAACAATAATCAAGCCGAACACTAATCTTATTAGTACTCTTTTGATGATTCTTTTATGTGAAAGAGTCGTCCACATAGTTTAGATCACACAATTTGAATAGATTCAAAATATTTCAGAATAAATTAATAAGAGTTAGACAAAATGGTACCACCTTGTTTCTCATCTTTATTGAGGATCAAGTTGAAGTCTCAGTAGAACGGGAATCTATTATATATATTTAAAACACACCCCTGAATGTCACCTCACGCCACCTATACAAATATTTTCTACATCAGTCAAAAAACGCCATCTATACAAATATTTTCCACATCAGCCAAAAAGCTGATGTGGACCTCTCCTCCTTTCTCTCCTCTCAATCAATATCTAATCTCCTTTAATTCTACTATATTTTACCTCTTTCTTCCACAATTTCTTTCATACCTCCAAAATCTTTTTGATAAATTATTTTATAATAAATTTATAAAATCTATTTGATAATATTATTTTATAACAAATTTATAAATTATAAAATTATTTTACAATTATTTATAATATATATATTTAAAATAGACCCCCTATAAATTATAAAATTATTTTACAATTATTTATAATTTATAAGTTATTTTACAATTTGATAATAATTTATAATTTATATTATTATCAAATTATTTTATAATAAATTTATAAATTATTTTATAATATTATTAGTCATTTATCAATGATAATAATTTATATTAT
>JBBPBT010001302.1:6151371-6166088 GCA_037974875.1 Cicer bijugum | reverse complement strand
TATTTTTTTTTACAACAACTTCTCATGCTCACAATTAAAATATCCTACCAATAAAATAAATAAATTTAGAATACGCTACAATATAATTCAATATTAATATTTTTTTAAAATAAAAAATATTAAATAGTCAATCATATTTTTAAATTTTTACATCTTATTTTTGGGTTTGTATTTTACATTTTATTTCATCAAATAAATGCAAGTACCATTATATGTTGAAAAATAAATTAACAATCACAGTACAATGAGTCAAACAATTATCCTATATAATAAATTACCATACAAATTTTATAAAATATTTTAAAAATTAAATTAGATGATTGTGATAAACATAATTTTCTCTTATTTTAATTTTCCTAATCATATTCAATTATTACAAATCAATAAAATAATATTATAAAATAATTATATTTATAATACATAAAATATTATTAACAAAACTTATAAAATTAATTAATATACGCGCTGCGCGCGGGCCATAATCTAGTTAATAATTATTATATCACAAATACCATGCTTATTATGAGTTTTGGGAAAGCCATAAACTCCTATATATCCTACTCATGATATTATTCTATATAACTATTTGTGTGTTGCACCTTATCTGTTCTATCTGCATTGCTCTTTTTTTTTTTTTCGCTTCTTTAAAATTGTTAATTTGGTTAATTTATTTTGAGATTTGTTTTATGTTAGTAGTGACTTAATTTTGTCATTTGACTTTGTTGGTGGATTATATAATATATTTTTAAGTTTAGATACTATTTTTTTAGATGTTTATGATTGATGATGGTTTCCATTAAAATTTATTTTTGTAAAATGTAAATTTTTTAGTTACATGCGAGTCCAAGCTCGTCATGGAATAAAGTAGGTGATACTTTTGACTTGATAATTTAACTTGGTATATCTCATTCTGCTCTGTTTTTTGGAGAGCGAATCACGAGGTGTCCCTAACCTATTTTATCATCCCTAGTTCTGTGTAGTCTTAATTAGTCTATGTATGACTTATATTCTTATCCTTAACGATCCTCATACAATGATTTTTTTTATTTGATGACTTTGCCGTTTAGTGCTTGTCGTTTCACATGGTCAAGTCAAAGGTACTATAAACCGCACGGTTCATTGAGAATATATTCACCATGTAAGATTTATGTGTCACATATGTAATTAATTAATAAAGTGTGTTAGAATCATTATATAATTAGCCAATAAACTAGGGGTCAAATAATATATAATAGTTTATGGCTAAAGAGCATAATAGTTATGAAAATAAATAGTGTAGATACCATACAGTTTCTAATTTAATGAGGGGCTGAATTAGAAATACTGCAATTTAGGATATAACTAATAATAGTTATATATAGGGGCAGTGGTCTCCAAGACAAACACAATAAGACTATTCAGTTTCACAAACCAAAAGGAAAAAACTCTCTGGTTCTCTTTATCCCCATCAAGAGAGCAAGGTCTTCAGGGTGTTTTGCTGAGGAAGATCACCCAACTCATTGGCTCTATCATCATCATCCCAGGATTTCATCAATGGCAATTCCCACAGATACGCTTCTGTCTTTGGTTATTCATCATGTAATTGACATAGATTGTTGAGCACAACGTTATAGGATTTTCCAACAATTGGTATCAGAGTCTACCATGTTTAATTCATGATGAAATTCGGTTATTGTCTTTGTTTTAGAATTCAATTTGGGAATTTTGACATGATTGAAATCTTAGGGTTTGTAATTTGGGAATTTGGATATATATATTATGGAATCCATTTTTTTTTTTGATAATTATCATTTTTTTTTATAAAAAATAATTATCAAATACTAATGAAACACAGTTTATATTAGTGAACAATATTTTTTTTAAATATTGTTTTATTTGAATATAATAAATATATGTTCAAGTCAAGTTTGACATTTTGAATGAGTTAATTGAAACTTGACGTCGCCAAAGTGACCCCGGGTCAAATGGCTGTGTATATGTTTATTCATGCGGGTATTGACCGGCCCAAAGGAAGGTTAATATTTGGCAGAATTACAGGTACACTTGCAATGATAAATGTGTGACAATTATTTGGTATACATGTGAGTAGTAAATCGGCCCAAAGGAAGGTTTACTGTTTGACATGTCTTATTGTCAATAGTTGATCGTTGCAACAAGAGTACCACTAGCAGTTGGTGTTACTGTCCAAAGACTTGACACCAATGGTGCACTGGGTATCTTGAGATGAGTTAAATTCCATGATTTGAACATATGTATTTATTTATTGATTTATTTTCCTATAATGTGAGTTTCTAAGTTTCGTTCTTTATATAATTTTCAGCATCTATTGCTTCAATATCTGCAAATTTGAGTTCTATTCCTGTCCTTGATGGGACAAATTTTAAGGAATGGAAAGAGAACATTCTGATTGTTCTTGGCTGCATGGATCTAGATCTTGCATTAAGAATTGATCGACCCCCTACTCCTATGGACTCTGGTTCTTCTGAGGAAAAATTAGAGTATGAGAAATGGGATCGCTCAAATCGCATAAGTCTTATGATCATAAAGCGTGGCATTCCTGAGGTCTTTAGAGGTGCTGTCTCGGATGAGATAGTTACAGCTAAATATTTCCTTGTTGAGATGAAAAAACGCTTTGAAAAAAGTGATAAGGCTGAAACAAGTTATTTACTTCAGAATTTAATTTCCATGAAGTATCAAGACAAGGGAAATATAAGAGAGCACATTATGATGATGTCCAACATTGCTTCTAAGCTTAAAGGACTAAAGCTTGAGTTGTCAGATGACTTACTCATTCATTTAGTATTGCTGTCTATTCCTTCGCAATTCAGTCAGTTTAAGGTGACTTATAATTGTCAAAAGGAGAAATGGACTCTTAATGAGCTCATTTCATTATGTGTGCAAGAAGAGGACAAGCTGAAGCAAGATAGGACTGAAAGCGCTCACTTTACTAGCATCTCTAAAGACAAGGGCAAAAGGAAAAGAATTGAGGAGCCCAAGAACAAAGCTGTTGCTAAGGGTCCAGAACAAAAGAAGCACACTAAGGATAACAATTGCTTCTTCTGCAAGAGTCATGGACACGTGAAGAAGGATTGTGCCAAATATCACGCTTGGCGTGTTAAGAAAGGTATGATTCTGTCTTTGGTCTATTTTGAGGTTAATTTAGCTTCAGTACCTGGAAACACTTGGTGGTTAGACTTTGGTGCAACTACTAACATCAGTGTTTCAATGCAGGGTTGCCTGAACTTCTGAAAGCCTAGTGATACTGAAAGATGCATCTATGTAGGAGATGGGAAGAAGGTAGAAGTTGAAGCCATAAGAAAATTTAGATTATTATTAAGTTCCGGTCATTATTTGGATTTAAAAGACACTTTTATTGTACCGTCATTTAGACGGAATTTAGTCTCTATTTCTTATTTGGACAAATCAGGATATTATTGTTCATTCGGGAATAAAGAATTTACTTTGTCTTTAAATTCGAATGTTGTTGGAACCAGTTTACTTTCTGGTTATGATAATCTTTATTTGTTGGAAATTGTGGCTAACTATAATGAAACCTTGAGTGTGGAATCACATGGTACTAAGCAAAAAGTTGACAATTTTAATTCAGGAGTGCTTTGGCACAAGCGTCTAGGTCACATCTCTAGAAATAGAGTTGAATGACTTGTGTCAGATGGAATTTTAGATTCCATTGACTTCACAGACTTTAACGTTTGTGTAACATGCATTAAAGGAAAACAGATTAAAGATAAGAAATTAGGCGCATATAGAGCTACAAACGTCTTAGAATTGATACATACGGACATATGTGGGCCATTTCCAACTCCTTCTTGGAATGGTCAACAATATTTTATATCATTCATAGACGATTATTCTAGATATCCCTACCTTTACCTAATTCACGAAAAGTCTCAATCAATAGACGTGTTCAAATCCTTTAAGGCAGAAGTTGATAATCAACTTAATAAGAGAATTAAAAGGTCAAATCTGATCGTGGTGGTGAATACTACGGCATATATGACGGTTCAGGTGAACAACGTCCGGGACCATTTGCCAAATACCTAGAGGAATGTGGAATCGTCCTACAATACATTATACCGGGGTCACCCAACATGAATGATGTAGCTGAAAGACGAAACATGACTCTTAAGGATATGGTAAGGAGTATGATTTGTCATTCCACCTTGCCAGAGTCACTCTGAGGAGAGGCATTAAAAACAACAACATCCATTCTTAATATAGTACCAACTAAGGCAGCGGCTAAAACACCTTATGAGCTTTGGATTGGGCGTAAGCCTAGTCTGAAGCACCTTCATGTTTGGGGATGTCCAGCTGAGGCAAGGCCTTATAGGCCGAATGAAAAGAAATTTGAACCCCAAACAATTAGCAGCTATTTTATAGGGTACTCAGAAAAATCAAGGGGCTATAAATTTTATGATCCTAATTTGAGAACAATTTTTGAGACGGGAACGGCAATGTTCTTTGAGGATATTGAGTTTGGGGGGAAGATTAAGTTTAAAGATTTTGTCTTTGAGGAAGAATCGGTAACAATTCCAAAACTGATTCTTCCACCAGTTGACTTTTCCATTATTGAACAAACTCAAGATGATCTGGTTGTTTAGGAAGAACAAAATCCAGATCAAATTCAATATCCTCAAGAACAAGTACCTCAAGAGCCAGCTCCATTGCGGAGATCCACTAGAGAAAGGAAAATGTTATTTCGGATGATTATGTAGTATTTACCAATGAGGTAGAGGAAAATGTTGGCATGACGGAAGACGACCCGGTCAACTTTCATCAAGCCATGCAAGATTCCCATTCAGATAAGTGGATCGAAGCAATGAATGAGGAGTATAAGTCTATGCAAGACAATTCAGTTTGGGAACTTATCCCATTACCTGAAAGAGTGAAACCCATTGGTTGCAAATGGATTTTTAAAACCAAACAGGATTCCAATGGTAATGTGGAGAGATATAAGGCACGTCTTGTAGCTAAGGGCTATACTCAAAAGGAAAGGATTGATTATAAAGAGACTTTCTCTCCGGTTTCATCGAAGGACTCTTTAAGAATAATCATGGCTCTTGTTGCTCACTTTGATTTGGAGCTTCATCAAATGGATGTAAAGCCAACGTTTCTCAACGACGACATTTATGAGACGATCTATATGGTGCAGCCAGAAAACTTTGTGTTGGGAGACCCAAAGAATATGGTGTGCAAACTAAGAAAATCCATTTATGGGCTAAAACAAGCTCCTCGTCAATGGTACCATAAATTTCATCAAGTAATTCTCTCATTTGGTTTTGAGATGAATACAGTTGATGATTGTGTGTATCATAAGTTCAGTGGGAGCAAACATATTTTCCTAGTCTTGTATGTTGATGACATACTGCTTGCCACTAACGATATAGGCATGTTGCACGAAACTAAGAAATTTCTATCAAAGCATTTTGAGATGAAAGATCTTGGTGACGCCTCTTTTGTATTAGGAATTCAGATACACCGAGACAGATCTCGAGGTATTCTTGGATTTTCACAAAAGAGCTATATCAATAAGGTTCTCAAAAGGTTTGGGTTACAGGATTGCAAACCAAGGGACATCCCAGTTGCTAAGGGAGACAAGTTTAGTCTCAAACAGTGCCCTAAGGGAAGTTTGGAAATTCAAGAAATGCAAAAGATCTCTTATGCTTCAGCTGTAGGGAGTCTTATGTATGCCCAAGTATGTACGCGTCCAGACATAGCATTCATAATAGGGATTTTAGGCAGATATTTAAGCAATCCAGGTCTTGACCATTGGAAAGCAGCCAAGAGGGTCATGAGATATTTGAAGAGAACAAGAAACTACATGCTCACATATAGGAGGTCAGACCAGTTAGAGATCACTGGGTACTCTGACTCGGATTTTGCGGGATGCCAAGACAGCTTAAGATCAACTTCAGGCTATGTCTTTCTGTTAGCTGGTGGAGCAGTTTCTTGGCGTAGTGCCAAGCAAGGTCTTACTGCTTCATCAACCATGACAGCAGAATTCGTAGCAATTCATGAGGCATCTGACCAGGGCATTTGGCTGAGAAATTTTGTCACGGGGCTGCAAATAGTTGAAAGGATTGAAAGACCACTCAAGTTGTATTGTGACAATAGATCAGCAGTCATGTATTCTAACAATAATATGAGCTTAACCAAGTCAAAGCACATTGACGTTAAGTTCCTAGTTGTTAAAGAGAAGGTACAAAGTGGACAGATATCCATAGAACACTTAACGACAAACTCCATGATTGCGGATCCGCTCACTAAAGGTCTACCACCCAAGGTCTTTCATGAGCATACTGCTCACATGGGTGTGCTACAGTTTGAGGAATCTTGATTTTAGTGGGAGTTTCGTCCATTATGTAATTTATGTTCTATGTTTAATTGTAAAGTACAAATACATTGTATTTGGATTTTCTGATCAGAAATAAAGTTTAAAGTATTCAGTTTTGGTTACTTTGTACATTTAAGTTATGGTATGATCTCATTTGGTAAAGTAGAACCAGTTGAAAATTGACATGCATTAACCAACTTCATGTAATTTTCATGCTACACTTTTCATAATGGGTCTATGTCATTTAGTTGTGTCAGTACGGGTGATCATTGATGGGTTTAGTTATGCTTATTATGATGAAAGCCTCTTTGGTTCCATGTGCTGATATGATTAATGGACGGGACAATTTGGATTATGCTCAAGGTAATTATAATGACATTTTTGACGTCATAAAGTCTAACACACTCCTAAGGATACATGTGTGACCAGTGGAAAATTGTAAGATTTATGTGTCACATATGTTATTAATTAATAAAGTGTGTTAGGGTCATTATATAATTAGCCAATAAACTAGGGGTCAAATAATATATAATAGTTTATGGCTAAAGAGCATAATAGTTATGAAAATTAATAGTGTAGATACCAGGCAATTTCTAATTTAATGAGGGGCTGAATTAGAAATACTGCAATTTAGGATATAACTAATAATAGTTATGTATAGGGGTAGTGGTCCCCAAGGCAAACACAATAAGACTATTCAGTTTCACAAACTAAAAGGAGAAAACTCTCTGGTTCTCTCTATCCCCATCAAGAGAGCAATGTCTTCAGGGTGTTTTGCTGAGGAAGATCACCCAACCCATTGGCTCTATCATCATCATCATCATCATCATCCCATGATTTCATCAATGACAATTCCCACAGGTACGCTTCCGCCTTTGGTTATTCATCATGTAATTGACATGGATTGTTGAGCACAACGTTATAGGGTTTTCCAACACACCAAACATTTGTAAGCAAAAGTTGTGTTTACCGACTATCATCTTATATATATTTTTTAAACTTCTAAAATCTTCGAACTAACTTGATTGTAACACTTTATTCAAAAACAAAACAAATTACCAACTATATTCCCACTATCACCAATACAACTAACAACAAAAACATTTAAATAATTACTAAAAGATTTATTTTTTTTATTTTTTATGTTCGAAACCAAAATAAAATTTGATCCTTTATCATTGTTGATCTTTGAAAAACTGAACGAGAACAATACAGTTTCAAGCTAAGAAATTCATTAAGGATGGTCAACATCTTGAGCAGGCCCAACCAAATCTTCTGAAACAATTTCATTAATGTGTGATCGCTTTGGTGATGAAATCTCCATGTCTTCCACTTCATCCCGACCATTACATTCATGCACTTAAGTAGTAGTAGTAGTAATATCATTAATTTTCTTGTAAATGTAATTTTTATTTATTGTTAAAAGTGTATATTTAGGGGGGATTAAATGAGTGCAATGTTTACTTAAAACTCAATAGTTGACTTTATCTTAATTGATAAATGTTATAATCTCAAGTTAGATTTATATAAATTAATTTTGAATTTGAAATTTCATAAGTTATGTAAATTAATTATAGTTATATTTATTAAATTTTCTAAGAAAAAAAAGTACAATGTGCAATTACTCAAACATTTCTCATTTTTCTCAAATTGTAGTTTTATATTTTTATTTAATATTAATCATTTTATTTTAATTCTACCTCAAAATTAATTCTATATTATTTGCATTGATCTCAAATTTATTAATTCACTATAATATTGAACATTTACTCATTAATAAAGATACATTAAAGAATTATTAGACTCCCCTATTTGTATACAACTTTTTTTATTTTAAATAATCTAAAGATAAAATTCATAATCATTAAATACAAAAAAGAAATGTATTACTTATTGAAATATACATTTTAATATATCAAATATTTCAACAACTTTTACTATCTGAATTACATGTATTTAATTTTTTATAATTGCTTCATTGATTTTTCTGGCCAAATAACTTGTGTTAGATTCCCACAATTAAAGAAAATAGGAGAAGATAATAAATTTTTAACGATTTTATATTTACTTAAGAGAAAATGAAGAATTTCATAATGAATTTATTTTTCTTATAATCATTATACAATAATCAAAAGTCTTATGCAATGAGTATATAGAAAATATCAAGGAAACAAAAAGTAAGATTAAAAAAAAAAGAGCGGTGGTAATCCATGCTACGTTGCCTATAGTATAATTTTCCAAACCTGGAACGCGCGTTAGAGAAAAGTTCGATTGGAAGATGAAATGAAAAGTGGAAGACTGCAATTCCAATTGCAACTTCGGCTTCACTTCTCCTTCTCCATTTCAACAGCTTTCTCTCTCGCGATGTTTCTTCTCAAGGTCATTCATCATCTCTCTCTCTCTCTCTCTCTCTATTTAATTTCCTGCAATTCGTTCCTTTAACCTTATCTCCGTTTCAACAGACATGGAGACAAACTGCTTTTGGTCTTTATGGTTACCTCAATTTCACTAAACCTGCTTTTCTGTATGTAACTTTCTTCTTTCATTTTCATTTTCATTTTCATTCCATTATATTCTATTCACTATTGGTTCCTAAATGATATAATGTTGCTCATATTAAATCATAATTATTCATACTACATTTAAACTATAGGAATTCATTTATTTTCATTCAATGGCTTCTCATGTAACCATATCTCTGTATTTTAAATTACTGTAGTAAATAAAAGTGATTAGAATTATACATAGTTTCACTTTTGGACGCCTCTGGAGGTGTAGAATTGATTTTTACATGTTTTAATGTCTTCGGGTGGAATTGATTCTATTGAAGCTAGGATTTATAACTTTTGAATCCAAACATGATTTTTACGCTCAAATTTATTGTTCGACTCACTTTTTAGTAAATGTATCCAATACAAACATAAACTACTTTACATTCAACTCACTTTTAACTAAAATCAAATTTTGTCATTGTAGAACTAAGCACACACGTCGTAAGTTCAACTTGCTTAAGTCAAGTGATAACAAGTATATTCCTTGGCAATTAGTTGCAAGTTCAACTTGCTTAACTCTTTGTACCTTAGACAACATTGTATATTAAAGAGGCAAAGAAGGGTTAGGTCACTAATGATGTGTAATATGAAAAAAGTAGTAGTTAGGGAAATAATTCCTAGTGACTAGCTTTTGCGGTTAAGTTATGCTTAAACTTAAGTTCTAAAACGGTATCAGAGTCTATCATAAATTTGTTGTTGGGCCACTCATAGATTACAAGTCCTCCAAACTTCATGCTCGAGGTGTTTGGTCGAGGGAGTGAGGGGATTTATTGGAGATCTCACATTGATTAGTGACACAACCAAAATAGTAATTATGAGGGGGAAATCCTCCCATGAGTTAGCTTCTGAGGTTGGAGGTCCTCCAACCTTAAATAAGTGTGTTGCTCCTCCAAATCTCACGCTCCAAATATTCAGTCCTTGGCCATAGGAAGTCAATCGAGATTTCACGTTGATTAGTGATATGGCTAAAATAGTGGTTACAAGTGGGAGCAGGGTCTGAGGCGAGCTATCCTCCCATGAGATTTTCGGAATTAGTGGCTAGAACCCAATTCTAAGAATTAATACTATTATATGAGTTGAATTATAGTTGTCCCTCCAATTCATAATGCTTAGCTTAGCTCACAACATTGGTGTTACTTATATAGGTTGACCGTTGATGCAAAACAAATCCAAAATTCATTCCCTTTTCTTTGAGTGAAGGTAAGTTTATTTGTTTGTTGTATTGGTTTATCCAGTTTCAACTTGTACTGTGTTGAAATAATCATTTTATACTCAAATTGAGTTTGTTTCGAATTTTTTACGTCGAGGAGCTTATAAGACTGATTTGTGTCTGTGACTGAACTTGGTCTCATGATATTTCGAAATTGAAAAACAAAATAATAGAAAATGAATGTAGATAACTGCTATTTATTGTGTCTATACACAGATTTATGTAAGTGCTGTTGTTATTTGGCCTTATGGATGGCTGATGTATAATTCAAAACTTTCCCAGTGATCATTCTAAGAAATTCAAAGCTGAGGAAATAGAAACAAAAGTACCAGGGAAGAATTGCATTGTTACGGGAGCTAACTCTGGAATTGGCTATGCAACAGCCGAGGGTCTTGCACACCGGTTTTCATCTTTCTCTCATCTTTGTTTCTTAAACTTTGTTTTTTGTTATAATATGTAAAAACAATTATTTTCACATACAATTAGAGATTTTTGAAAAAGCAGAAGCTGTTTTGTTTTTGTCAACTGTAATGAAAATCACTATTTTTTAAAAAAATCAGTTAAAACATGATTTTAATGAGAAACTATTCATAACAACTTCTCATTTTAACCTTATATATTAGATATTAGACTTTAATATCAGAATCTGAAAATAATCTTAAAACTACCTAAAATGAGAAGTTGTTTTGAGTAGCTTCTTTTAAAAATCATTTTTTATAACTATTTTTTTTTTTTTAAAAAAGTGATTTTGATTATGCTGGAGAAACATAAAACAATTTTTTTTTTTTTAAATTTCTAAATTATTGAATGTCAAAATCACTTATTTTATAATCCATAATAAATGGACCCTAAAATAGCTTTTCATTTGAAGCATTTTTTAGATTTTTTTCAGATTATTATTTTATCAAAAAGTTGTAACTGAAACACAGATGAAAACTTTCAATAGTGATTACTTTACGAAATAATTTGTAACAAACGGACTCTAATATCTATGGTTAATGATTTTTTTCTAGTGGTGCAACCGTCTATCTTGTATGTCGTAATAAGGAGAGAGGAGAGGCTGCTCTTTCTCAAATTCAAACTAAAACTGGAAATCAAAATGTATATTTGGAGGTATTGTCTTCTCTTTTTTTCTCCTGTTATGTTGCCACCAATCTTATTTTTTAATCATCAAAACATTAGACTTTCCTATTTCTGTGTATTGAACATAAGCTTTATGGAACTTTCCACAGTTTAGTTGAATTGGAAATAGTAAAAATGTCATAATCTATTTTTTTGCAGATTTGTGATCTGTCATCTGTCATGGATATCAAGTCACTTGCTTCAAGGTTTTCTAAGAACAATGTGCCAGTACATGTGTTGGTAAATTGTAAATCATATTGTGTGATAATATAATACTTCACTGAATTGTTGAAATTACTGGTAACTTTACTAAAAAAATATTTAGGGGACATTTGTAGATTGCTTACGGATACTATTTTATCTCAAGAGACTACAACTTATCATGGGCTTGTTTGGATAAATAGCTTATCTAACCGCTTATATATAAGTTATTAAGTTATTCTATAGTCAAAGTGAAAATATGGTCTAATTGTTTTAATAAATTATCTGGAGAACTCATTGAAATTAGCTGAAAAAAATTTACAGACATGTTATGAACAGTTTTCACAATCTGTCAAGTGCTTATGTCAATAGATAAGTCAAGATAAGCTATTCATAAGTCAATTCAAATGAAGCTTATGGTTATCTTTGATATCATGGTAGATTTTTCAGAATCACGGTAGCTCACCGTGATTCTGGTAAAAATTAACTGCTGATATGATTACTAATATAATAAGTCAATTCAAATGAAGCTGCTGGTTATCTTTGAATAAAATCTAATATGGAATTTTTTTGCATCAAGGTTAATAATGCCGGCTTGATTGAGCATAGTCGAGAGACCACATCAGAGGGGTGAGTCGTTTTGTTTAATGCAGAAATACATTTTTTGCCAACTCTACCTGTAGTGATCATTAATCTGTTGTCTTTTAAGTTTTAATTACTGTTCTCAATCGTTGATCACAAAAATTAGATGTTTGTTCAAATTCCGTATAGCTGCTATTTGACAACACTTTGTACCAAATCGTGTATCACAAAACAATAGCAAATTGTTCAAATTCTGCTACGCTATTGTGCCACTAACAAAACTGCTTTTAATTTTACCTATTCTATTCCAGGTTTGAGTTGAACTTTGCTGTCAATGTATTAGGCACTTACACAATGACTGAATTGATGGTACCATTACTGGAGAAAACTTCGCCCGATGCACGTGTCATTACAGTTTCTTCTGGTGGAATGTATAGTACTCCCTTGATCAGAGATCTACAGGTAACTGTGTTGATTTCAGCTAACTCAATCATTTATAAGATTTCTGTATAATTTATGTTGTTGTCTGTACCAGTATTCTGAGAGCAACTTTAATGGGACGGAACAGTATGCTCGAAACAAGCGTGTTCAGGTCAGTTATATGGATGATTCTAAATTATGGTAAACTTTTGAAGTGGTTACTATGTTGTTTTATCTTAGTAATACCATAATGATCAATGCCTTTAATGACAATGTAGTCAACATACACAAACTAGTAAATACAACGTGACCAAATAGTGATAAAATATTGAGTAATGTGCCTCACTTTAAGTCATATCGAATTGATGAACAACATTGTTAATCTATTAAACCAAAGTCTTAGGAGACTGTTTGAGGTTGTGTAGAGATTTGCAAAGACAGGGAACTAGCCTCAAGATTCCCCCTAAGCAACAAATCTAAGAAGGGATAAACCCAATTTCTTTAAATTGTGCAGCCTTTGCAATTCACATATTTGAGAATCCTTATTTCTTGAATAGAGGATAGGAGACATTTTAAAGAGATTACTGGAGTGATCTGTCATTAATTTTTGTTTGTTTTATGATATATATTTGAAAATGGCAGGTTGCACTAACAGAAAAATGGGCTGAGACATATATTAATAAAGGGATAGGATTTTACTCAATGCATCCAGGTTGGGCTGAGACTCCTGGAGTTGCAAAAAGTTTGCCAAGCTTCTCAAAATCGTAAGTAATACTTGTTCTTACCTATGAGGATACCTTACATAACATTGACATGTCGACGCCAGTAGTAATAAGAGAAAATGAATTAATTGAGTTTAATCAAAGTGTCGGTGTTGTACACCGGACACATCTTTAATTCGATGTGTCGGTGCAACAGGGTTCCTTACATATCTCTATTGTTGTCTTGATTTTTTCCTTATAATATTTAGTCCAAGTTGAATAAAATAAAATTGATATCATATTTTAGGGACTAAAATTAAAATAGTCCGCATATCATAAGAACTAACTAAACGTAGACTAAATATTACTAGACCTAGAATCAAAACAATTTAAAGCAAATGCTCCTATTTTTCAAACCAATCTTTTTTGTAGGAGCTGTGACCAAAACAAGTCTATTACATGAATTAAAAGGTTATTTAACCTCCAAATTTATTTACCTTTAAACACAGAAAAGTCTACAATTGACAGAGTCCTATTGGTTATATACTTAATTAATTACATGTTGTCACACTAACAATATTAACAATACTAATTACTAATAATAACCGTTGTAAAAAAAATAATTACAGGCTTTCGGGGAAGCTTAGAACAAGTGAAGAAGGTGCAGACACAATTATATGGCTGGCATTACAACCAAAGGAGAAGTTGGTATCAGGTGCATTTTATTTTGATAGAGCTGAAGCTCCCAAACATCTTACATTTGCTGCTACCAGTGGTTCTCATTCTGTGATCAACTCTGTCATCGAAAGTCTTCGCTCCATGGCATCCCTTTCAGTTTAAATAGGTAGCGTACCGTGAAAGTAAACCTTAAAAGTTGTAGTTTAATCGTAAACACACAATAACTTCATTAGATACACTTTATACCACGCAATAACTTTGTTGGATACATATTTTTCAAAACATGTTGGATTAAAAATCTCCGTAAATTTGTAAGGTAAAATGGCATTGCCAAAATTGGTGTCAATAATATAAATTGTTTTCAGTAATCATCAATAGCCTACTCTTCCAACCAAACCAAACATTTGAGATGTAATAACCATTCGAGTAGAACATGTTATGCATTGTACATTTTCCTTAAGTTTTATATGAATATGTTGAACTTGAATTTAGGAGGCATTACAAATGATTATTTTTCACATGATATAATATAATAGGGGGAATTGAAGTCTCGTTTAAGGAACTTTGAATAGCTATATGCATAAGTGAATTTTTTTATTGGTAAGTCATGAATTGACTATCCGTAAGATATAATTCAATTCATAAATGTTAATATTGTTATGTTGTATATCATGTTTTGAATTTGAATCCATAACTTCATATTGTGTGCTAGTTTTTTTTTATATTTCTTCTACAGTCAAACAAACAAAAACAAATATTATCTAACACATTTGTTTAATAAACAAGTGGCATTATTGTCACATAAATTATCTCATATTTTAAAAATTGACAATTTTGATTGTCTTCAAATTTTTTGAACTAAAAAAATAATGATTTGATATATTTTAAATAATGTACCA
>JBBPBT010001302.1:6129982-6147475 GCA_037974875.1 Cicer bijugum | reverse complement strand
TTCAAAATTACCTAATGAAATCATTGCAGAAACTTCATTAATCATAACATTTACTTACCAAAGATTAATTATCTCCAAAAAAATATTTTCTATTTTTTTATTTCACTTAAAATTCCATTTTATTTCAAGTTGTTAAAGATTTACACAAGAAAAAGTGAATCACACATTACTATTAGAACTAATTGATCAAAAGAAAAAAAAAACACAAGACTTTTGTTTTTTAACCTACAGATTAAAACACTAAACCACACTTTATTAATTTAATTAAATTATCTGAACAGAAAAACTAGAGTTTACTGATAAAAATAGAAAAACATAGATTTTATTTACTTTTTTTTTTAAAACAAAAGATTTGTGTTTTATTAATAAGACATTTCTTTTGGAGGTGTAGAGATCATCTCTGTTTCTCATAAATGTGAATGTCTATTTCAACATAATTGAAATTTTGTTTCACCAGTCTAGTCGCTTCTGTTAGACCATAACAACTCTTAACTCATATAGGAAAACGCAAAAAACCTAATCACATACCCGGGCATGAATGAACTCTTCAACTCGACCGGTGGTGAACCGACCAAGAAGGCGCGGACCTTGTCCATTCTTTGACATACACTCAAAAGTTTTGATTTCATCATCCCTATTGAAGAAAACCCCAACACCTTCTCCATATAATCTAACCAAAACCCTTCTAAGATGAGAATCACTTTTTGTTGGCCAATTCACCTCAAAAACCTCATTTGTCATTGCACCCTTTAAGGGATTCACTTCCACAACACTCACATCATCAATTACATCTCCTAAATTAATAGCCACTCCTGCAAGAACTTTCACTATCTCTTGATGAGTTGCACACCCTTTCAACAATTCAAATGTCTTTAAGGCCATCACTTTCTGCATGTGAATAAAAAACATGTTTGAAATTGATGTTTTGATTTTACATGCAATATTAACAAGGACATATGAAGCACAAATAGTCACACAAACACCCAACAGAACACTGACATGTTGATCCCGATAATAATTTGTGAAAATAAATTAATTGAATGTAATCAATATATTAGTGGCGGTGCTGACAAAGTAGAAGATCTTGATGACCCAATTGAGAAAAAAAAAATCATAATTGATTACCCTTTGGAAAGTTCAATTTTTTTCAACAGAAAAAAAATGTATAGAATTTATAAGAGCATTATTAAAAAGAAAGAAGATTTAATAACCCTTTTGAAGAAAAATGCAAAAATAAAAATTGCAATCCTTGAAGGTAAAACGTTGAAATTTTAGAAGTTTTTAAGTCATAGTTCAACTGGTAAATGTCAAAATTGTTAGGTTGGGCAATATATCCCGAATTCGAACACATAATCTCGCAGTTGAGTGTATGAGTTTCTAGAGGTATTTACTGTCTCGTCTACCCAAACAAAGGAGTTTGAATTTGAGATAATGGAATCTTAACAGAATAATAAACAGAGAAGTTGAGAGCTTGAAAACAAAATTCTGACAATTTGAATCAAAGATATAAACAAGCATACAAAGAACTAGTCATAGTTCCAAGAGAAAACACTATAAATGAAGGAAGAAAAAATAAACCATTTGGAATTATAAGAAATGATATAGTTGAGAAACACTCACCTTTGAATCAAAACAGAAATGAAAGTTTGAGTCTTGTAGTGGAAAATCAAGCAAAGCATATAAACAACTGCAATGAAGAATACATACATTAAAAAGATATAATTATATACAAAAACAAGTAAGAGAATGACATAATAAAATAATAAATAAGCACGATTTAAAAAACAAATAGAAGAAATAAGAAAAGTAAACTGAGATTTGAGAACAGACCCAAGAAACAGAAAAAGAGGAGAGATTCAGATACCGACACAAATGATCTTTATATTGTCAAACAAAGCTACCAAAGAAGCAACCTTTTTGTCAACATCAACAATAGACTTATGAAACCAACTCCAATTAGTATTATTATCTTCTTCCTTAAATATAGAATTCTGTTTATTAAATTATGATACTTTAAAAATTTTATATTAGTATTAAATTTATTATTTAACAGATTTATCCTTTAAAAAAAAGAAAATTAGTTAATGTTTTTTAGAAAAAAATTAAGATATTTTCCTATGGTTCTTAATATAAATTGTGATTATTTCAGAAAATTATAAATTTGATAAATCATTAACACTTAAGTTAATAATCATATACATATTTTTATTATAATATTTTTTTTGTATATTGATTACACTCACATTTGTATATTAATGTTCTTGCAATTATTAATTATTATTAATAAAAATCATACAATTTTAATATAAAAATTTTACGCCGTTGATTATAATTAATTATATAAGTGATTTTATTAATAAATATGACAAAAGTAAAAAATTATTAATAATTTAAAAATTATGATTAATTAATATTTTAAGAAATTTTATATTAACAATGCATATAAATTAAATTTATCATTAAAAATATATAATATAATTAAAATTATATCAATAAAGAAATGTAATTAAAAATATCTTGTAAAAAGAAATATGTAAAAATTGGATCTAATATCTAAAAATAGAGACGTATTTTCTAAATGATCATTGAAGCATATGCATTATTAATTATTGTATTTTATATAGAATATAAGCATGTCATAATGATTCTTAAAGTTTTTCTTAATTTAAAGTTTTTCTTAATTTGGACTGGGACACTAAATAGTTTCTATAAAATAAACAAGAATATTTCATTGCTAGAAAAGTAAACAAGAATACTTCGATGCTTTCTTTGCATAAGACTTTTTTTTTTCTTTTTCGGATTTTATATATTTTTGGACGGTCGCAGATTCTTGTGTGGAGCCATTTCGTGGCAGATTGTAACTGATACGTAAAGATTCTAAGCGTTGTATTCATAAATAAGGAAAAGAAAAAACTAAAAATTGTAGGCGTTGAAAATGGTTATGCCAACAACAACAATAATATCTATCTAATTCATCTTTCTTCATCAATGCTTTAAAGAAAAATGTCTGATACATTTTGTATAAAACTTTCTGTTGAATTTTCATTTTAAGACTACTTGTCTATGCTATTTTTGAGAGTATAATTAGATGTTAATAGTCGTACACAATTATTGGAGCATATATGTTTTAATGTAAACATTTATTGAAATATTTTATTAAATAAACAAAATACATCACTATAATAAGATATAATCATTTGATTCTTCATTTGTTTGGTGACATTAAACTAGAGTTAAATTGTAAAAAAAAAAAATTATACTTTTTACTCTTTCTATATTTTTTATTTGAGTATTTTAATATTTTTTAAATTTAATTGCAGTTTTAATTTTTTTTTATTTAGCTGAATTATGAAAATAGTTTTTTTATATATATTGTCTGAATTTTTAAATGATCTTTTAGATTTATGTTTAGAATATTATAATAATGTCTTTCACAAAAGTTTAATTTTTTTTAAAACAATGAATTTAATATAATTTTTTTAAAACTTTTAGTATTTAAAAATTCATATTTAATTTATCTTTTGTTAAAAAATTTTAAAAATGTATAGTGATAATTCTTATAATGTATTAATATTATTGTAAAAAATTATTCAAAAATTTGATCAATACAATAAGTTGACATAAAAGCAAAGATCATATATTTTATGTTTATCTCTATAACTAAAAAACTAACAATAAAAAATACAACTTTCATTTAAAATTTGATTTAATTATTCGATTGTTTATTTATGTAACGCCTAATTTTTTAACATAAATAAAACAAAAATATACACAATGCAAATGAAATTGAAATTTTTAATTCATAAATATCTAAATAGTTTCAAGTGAGACTTAATTAAAATATAACTATAATCTAGACTCAAGACATGATCCGACTCCTGACTCATACATTGAAGGAATGATGAGCAAATTCAGATACTCCTCAGACTTTCAATGTTGACGTGTTACCTAAAAAACACCACCCTCAACATAGTGAGCATAAAACTTAGTAACATAAATTTAATAAAAACAATTATTGATGTTTCTCAGTCATGCCGGTGTGCTAAGCATGGAAAATCCTCTCGGTAAAATATACTTCGAATTAATATAATATTATTTCTTCGTAAGCTATATTCAAATATCTCTTCTTCCTCTAGCCTCAAGTATTTCAAATACTTTAAGCCACTAGAAATGAGTAATCTAATGACTTAAACTCAATATATCAAGTAAGTCATAAAGACTACACTGGCTTCACTCAATATCCTCTACTTGAATAACCTCTTTTAGTAAGATTGGACATAATTAAGTCCGTGGTGTCCCACTTACCCTCGCTTACCCCTCGCTTTCGTTGTATATAAACGCAGAGTTCATCTAGCTAGAATGAACTCTATATAATAATAATAATAATAATAATAATAATAATAATAATAATAATAATAATAATAATAATAATAATAATAATAATAATAACAATAACAATAACAATAACAATAACAATAACAATAACAATAACAATAACAATAACAATAACAATAACAATAACAACAACAACAATCTATTATATATCTAATCATAACATAAGAGTAATCTTCATTCACACCATGGAACATGCGCTTAATATATCAAACTTCCATAAAAGAATGTTATATTTAAGCTTTCAAATGCAATTGGTTTCACTCAAAACCGATTCCTATTGTTTTTGTTATAATCATCTTAACTTACCTATGTCATAATCGTTTTATGCAGAAACACTATAACTTTGAAAAATTAATTAAAATATCAAACAATGTCCGATTTGAATAAATGGTAACATTTTGGAAAGCCTAAGATGTCTAGTCTATAAATGTAATTTTTATTATGCGTAATAGATATTCAATTAGTACAATTTAATAAAATAATGTAAACATATACAAAAATAGGACAGCATATTATTTTCTAATTTATAATTCAATTTTCTCTATTAATTCTTAATATAAATGCGTAAAATCAGTGCCTATTTCGTAGGTAATTAAGTCTATTTTTAAATGGAATAATAATCAACTCAAAACACCATCTATGGAGAAAGTTATGAGTAAAATACCATAGGTATACTATACGGGTTCAAAGACAACATCATATTATTTTCACTTCAAACTTTATATTTTTAAATTCATATGATCAACTAAGTCAAATACACTCAAAATTCAACATAAAACCAAATAATTACCAATATTAAACAATCTGATCTCATCACAAATCCAACCACAACAATCAACAACAATAATCAAACAACAACTCTTCATAGTAATTAATATAAACACCTAACATGCATTATTAATAATCAATGATACTAAATCAAATAGAATTATCCTAATACCTAAATATACAAATCGTGAAACAATATTAGGAACATGCAACCAATATCTCTAAGCACAACTAAGAGAGGTTTTAAGAGGATTTTCTATGTTACCTTAAGAAGAGATTTGAGACCCCCAAAGTTTGATTATAATTTCTTCTTCTACAAGTGAAACTTTAACTCATCTTCACGTTTCCATCTTCTTTCTCAACATGCAAGAACTCTAAATTTCTTCTCCTATATTGAAACCCTAAGTTTCCTTTTCTTCTTTCTCATAATTCCTCATTTCACTCTACCTCTTGGTCATCTTTTATTATAATATAGGTGTGAGGATTGATTCTATAATGAGAGAGCTTGAGAAGGGCATGCAATGGAGTTAGTGTGTTTTTTTTTTCTTCTCTTCTTGTTTCATTTTTTCCCTTCTTTCATCTTTTTTTTTTCTCTTCATTTTCTGTCATACGGTTTTGTCATCCCTCCCTCTCTCTTTCTTTCATTTATTATAATTTTATTTATTTATTTTAACAATTGGGTTTTAAGTAAAGGGGAGTGTGATGGGATGTCAATTACGTCTCTTCGAATCCTTACAAATGACAAATTTTATTTTGACTACAAAATGAGCTAGTAGAAGTAGACTTTGAGATTTCTATTGAGTTTATTTCTAATTTATTCCCCAACTATAACAAATACATTAATATGAACTTTCTAAACTAAACTTCACTTGAATAACTAACAATCATTTTTTGATTAAATAAAATTCAAGAAATTTATATAAATATATGAATTACGACAATAAAATATAAATAATAGAATTATTAGTATAAATAAGAATAAATGGAATATACAATTTTTAGAGTGTTACAATTTAATTCATTACATATAAATACATTATAATATTTTAACAATCAATAATTAAAATGTAGCAATCATAAATTACCATAAAATATATAAAAACATAATCATCACAGATTCACGTATAAAAAATCAACAATCAAACTTATTTACAAACAATTCAATGAAGTTTAAATGAAAATAAATAAATAAAATATTAATATACAATTTGTGTTAATTTTTCTCTTGTTAGCACTCGGGCACATATTATATTCCTCTAATATAAACAAAAAAATTTATTGATATGAATTTTTTATGGAAACAAAGTCACTCATTTCAAATATTAGACTTATAGATTGGATGTAGTATATATTAGAACATATTTTCATTTAACAACAAAATAATCAAAAAGAAATAGTCACGGTTTATCATTCCCAACATTATTTCGTGTTTTTGCCGTAAAAAACTGTACTTTGAATTTGTTCCTTATATATAATCTCCAAAAAGAGAAATCAAAATATCTTTGCAAGAAAAGTGTGACATAACACCTCTAATTAGAAATTAGTATTCAAAACTTAAGCAAAAATGAAACCCAAAATATAAGAAATAATAGTTCATTCAATTAGTCAAAAAAAATTATAGTACATTCAAGATAAAGAGCAAAACAAAAATTTAAATAATATCATATAAAAACCAATGCTTACGACATATATATTATAGTTTTTATAAACTTAATTGCAGTTTTGATCTCTATATTTATATTGATTTTCTATTTATTTAAAAAATCAACAATTTTGGCCCCTCTCTAAGATTTTCTAACTAAAAAAAATATGATTTAATATATTTCAAATGACATGACATACAATTCTATAATATAGAACCATTTAGATGTATTAATTAAATTAAAAATATGAAAAATTTATGAAGTTGAAATTTAAGTTTTCATGGTACTTTATTTCAATTTTATGGGTGTAAATCACTCTATATTATCGTATTATATGTCACGCTATTTAAAACATTTCACGTCATCATTTTTTAGTTAAAAAGTCATAGTAAGGATCAAAATTATCGACTTTTAAAATAGGGGGACGCATTTCGTGAATTAACATAGATAGAGGAACGAAAACTACAATTAAATCGTTTTTATATGAATAAAATATTTTATAATGATTGAATATTTAAATCAAAATAAAATATATAAAGATACTTCACTCATATTTTTTTCATCATATTTTGTAGTGTGAAAATCACTCATATTTTATTACAAACTTCTCAATTGTATATATAAATAATCACTAATAATTTTTTTAATCATATTTTTTAAAGTGAGAATCAATCATATTTTTTATAAACTTTTCAATTGTTTTTATTCCATTTGTTTATTTGATATACACCAACTATTCTTATAAACTTAGAAAATCATATATATTGAATCTTTTTTCCACTCAAATTATACTTTTATACATCATAAATATCACATTTAAAATTTTTAAAAAATCTATTGCAATTTTTTTTTTATATAAATTATGCCGTGCAACGGACATGTTATATTCTAATTGATACTAAAAAGATATGTTTTGCATTCGCAACTTGCGAATTGAGTTGCATCAATCTCATTGAAAAAATATAAATTCCTTTGAAAATATTCATCGTATTTCAAAGTCTTCTTTTTCTTAAATTATATATTATCCTTTCAAATCTTAAATAATAATAATAATAATATAATGCATATGAATGCATAAGAATTTTAAATAATATACTTTTATGAAAGCAACCTCTATGTAAAATTGTTGAGCATATTACTCCCTCTGAAGTTTATTTAAAGATTAGAGATGTGTGTGTGATGTGAATGAGTGTAAAATTGTAGGGTTAGCGTTTTTGTTACCAACTAATATTACATAAATTATAATTGGCTCTTGTCTCAATCTCAGGATTCTTAGTCTTGGATTTGGAAGTTACAACTATGAGTTAGAGTTAGAGTGCAATTTTTTATTTGGCAAATCTCTCTCCACTAAAGATGTTTTGTGTCGGAAGGAGAGTTACTTTATCTACTTGACCCTTTTGTAATGAAGAGGAAAGTACCATTGCTCACTAGTTGTGGATTTAATGATGTGCATGTGACTTGCCTTCGATAATGTTTCCAAAATTCTTTCAGGTTTAGTAGCTACAATTGGAACTCATCTTGTTCACCACTTCCTTCAAAAAGGGAATGTTTGTGTAGATATTTTAACGAATATGAGAACGAAAAGTTTAAATTCTTCTATTTCTTTTTTTTCTCCTTTTTCTAATGTAAAAAACAAATTTGCTTGGCTATCATTTTTTTTAAAATCATCTACTTATTATCTTTTGTGGTAAGCCAAAGTTAGAACCTCGGTAGTTTATTGTTTTGTGGTATAAGTAGCCAAGTAGGATCTTTTATTTATAACTTATTGTTTTGTAGTAGTAGGATCTTTTATTTATAACTTAGGAAAGGTTACAGAAATAGGAATAACATCAAAAATGATAAAGATACGATTGAAAGGAAATATAAAAAGACATTAGCTTAAACAAAACGCATTTTCTCTAATCAGACAAAAGTTATAAGTCGTGTTTGTAAACTCTAATTCAATTGACAATATTTATATTTTTAAGTTGAGCATTTTTTTATAGTAATTTAGATTCGAACACATGATTAATATATTTTACAAGTTGACAGGTAATGTTTATCACCTCATTTACATACAAAAAGAACAAAGTTATAAGTCAACTAAAGTTTCCATTAAAAAGAAAAAATCAACTAAGATTGATCTAATTGATAAATAGTTGACTCATACTTCACAAGAGTATGAGTACAACTCTCACAAGTAATGTGAGAATCTCTTTCATGGATAATCCATAAACACAATTGTGTGTTTGAACTCTGATGAATACTCGAGACTCAAATCATCATAACTTTTTATTATAAAAAAAAAATTATAAGCTAGCTCAAAATATTAATGCTAACAGTGTTGGTTTTCAAAAAAAAAAATTAAGTATAGTAGCCGTGGAGCCCAAAGAAATTATTTATCTCAAATTTGAGGTCAATGCTAGTAAGCATTATCATGTCATAGAGCCTAAGTCTTTCATTGTTGGATCTTGGCAATCTTCATTTGATCCAACTACGTCAAATATTTGGTCATTTGATCCAACTAAGTCTTTCATTATTTCATTGTTAGAGCCTAAGAATTATAATGAATATTTTTCTATTTTACAGCGTAATAATGACATTATTCAAGTACCAATTTCTAAGCATCGCATTACTTCTTATGTCAATTCAAATGGATGACACAGACGTAGGAGACATTTGTTTACACTAAAAAATAATGAATTGTTAGTCGAAAACAATCAACGGTCAATGAGATTTAAACAATATCCAGATAATTGAGTAAAGATAATCATAAAAAAAAAAATAATAATAATAATAATAATTAAATATTTTAATGCTATAATTATCCTCTGAAAAAAAAATTTATCGTTACTATTATTATTTGACTAAAAAAAACGTCTATTTTATCGTTAAACTAACACCTACAATGTTAATAACTAAAGGACTGTGTTAGTAACATAAAGAATCAATTGTAACAAATAATAGACAAACGTCCAAAATAAAACCTACAATAATATAAATTACCGTAATTTAATTAAACCTTATAAAACTAAGCAACCTACTATGGTAATCACATTTCAATATTCATCATTATACAATTTCCATATTTTGTCGACATTATTATGTATGCCTTGTTACTATAGCACCAACTCTTCTGCGTAAGTATGTCTAATATCTAACCTAATCCCACTACATATACCTTACACAAGGTCAAGGAATACCAAAACCACATGTTTGAATCTTAAACAAACAATGATAAAAAAATAATAACCAAATGCTAACAAATCCTGAAAGAGCAACTACACTTTCTAGTTAACAACTACAAAACATGAAACTATAAATAGCCAAATACCCATTTCATGTTTTTTTTTATCATATCTCATTTTCAAGTATCACTCAACCATGGCTCGACCACTTTTAGTGATCCACCCTTCATTAAGCACTTCAAACATTGGTTTTACTGTTATGACCCTTATGTTGTGTGCCATTGCATTGCTCATGTGTGCTTCTCATTCGCGCAAATGGCGTCATTGGGTCTCTTGCAATGCTTTTGTAGAAGAGCCTGTTATAGAGCTAAACAATGAAGTTGTGATCATGAGTGGTTGTGAACAAGAAGAAGAAGAAGAGGCTTCAATTTGGCAGAAGAATATACTTATGGGTGGGAAGTGTCAGCTCCCTGATTTCTCTGGTGTCATAATCTATGATTCCAATGGCGATATAGTAAATCCTGCTAAAACTTCTCTTCCATTACTAACATGGAAATAAGGATGTGAGTAACCCCAACAAGCTTCTTCACTTGAAATGAATTAGGGTTCCATCAGCAGTGAGAAAGAATACATTGTTGCATATAAAAATCCAAACAAAACCAAAAGCCATGCATTGTCAATCTATCAAAGTGTGACTCTTTTGTATTCATTTATACTCTCTCTGTTCCTTTTCAGTTGTCGCTTTTTATAGTTATTTTACTTTTTCCTATAATATCTTTGACTATTTATTATCTCATTCTACATATTTCTCTCTTTACAATAAATAATTAAGGATATTATTAACAAAACTAGTTAATGTTGCATTGAACTTTAAAAACGACAAGTAAATAGTAAGAATTCTTTTACAAAACCGATAGTTATAAAGGAACCGAGAGAGTATATAATATAACGTCCTTTCATTGTGAAAAAGAATGCATCATGCCTCTTTAGTTTGAAAGTGTCTTTATAATCAAAAAAATTAACTTGGACTATTCATGTGGCAAAACCATATAAATTATCACACTAATCTTGCTATAGAAAAAATTGAATCAAATACAAAACCAAGAGCCATTTACTTACTATTTTGGTATAATATGACTCCAATCCACTTCACTAAGATGTTTGTCTCTTATTTGATGATGCATTCCGCCCCCTAAACCCTACGACACTAAGTTTAGAATTTGTAGATTTGGTGGTTGTGGTCCTTTTACTTGTTCGCTTATTGTCCGAAGAAGCTTTTCTGAAGCTACTTGTACTGGAAGATTTTACAGAGGTCCTTTTACTTGTTCGCTTATTATCCGAAGAAGCTTTTCTGAAGCTACTTGTACTGGAGGATTTTACAGATTTTGTAATGGTAAACCCTTTCTTTGTAGCAGACTTTGCTGGTGGTGATTGTTTACCAGATTTCACACCTGACCTGGTATTTGTTGAACTGGTGCGAGGGTCAGATTTGTTGTCCCTAACTTTTGAAGCTTTAACCACCACATTTTTGTTTTTTCTCCTCTGTTCAGTGATTTGGTTCCTTGTTACGTCTATTCGGACACTTTCTTTAGTGATAGCCTCCAAACTCTCATTCTTTCTTATCGCCTCCTCTATTTTGTTGGCCAAGCTGCTGTCCTTTTTTGTAACCAAACTCGTTACTTTCCCTGAAACAGAAAGTGTGTTTTTATGGTTCTGTTAGCAAAGTTGTACAGCCACAATAGCAATGACCAATATACAAGTGTAAGCTAAACTATGAGAAAAGACGCGAAGCAGCATGGATTTGGTTCAACAATGTTGGAGAAAACTTGCAGAATCCATGCAGACAGAAATGTTGTACGTATATATGCATATTGAATACACAATAACTCATGTTAAACAAAGATCAAGGTCAAAACAATTTGAGTAAAAGTTTTGTTGCGGCGTGAATATGTAAGAGCTATGGTTACTGGCTTACTTCTAACAAGTGTTAACAAAAAAAGGGGAAGTAAGGCAATATTTACATTTTGGTTAAACAGATAGACACATAAGAATTTTTTACCTTTTGCGCCCATGCGAGCAGTTCTACCTGTGCGATGGAGGTAATCAATCTACAATTGAAACGGAAAATAAAGTAACCAATTATTATTTTATTTATTTAAAAAAAAGGTAGAAATAAAGGAGGGGGAGCTCTGTGACTTAAAAAATATTTTCATAATAGATATGATGCTCACAGAATTCAAAGGGAAGTCAAACATGATAACATGATCTACATCCAAATCCAGACCCCTAGCAGCCAAGTCAGTGCAAACCAATGTTGGGCAATCTTCACTGTCACTCTTAAACTTTTTGAGATTTTCGACCCTGTGTTTAAAAGAAAAGTTACACAGGTAAGTGGGTGGGAATAACAGGAAATAGAGCATCTGATCTGATGAGAGGATATCAATCAAAGCATCTCACTCAAAAGTTGTCTAAAGCAAACTTGTATGCATTCTGCCCATCTTCCTCCATTTTCTATGTTCGTTAATTTTTTACAAGAGATGAGCTATTATTTGTTACAAGCATTGAGCCAGATTGCTTATGGCTTATGACTAATTGACACCTGTACTTTTCCTTAACCAAAGATTTAGCAGCATAAAGAAAATCAATGAGTTGTAATGCAATTATTGAGTCTAATTAGTAAAATATATCATCCACTTTTCACTCTCAATTATTTTTTTCCCATCAAATCCCTTAAATGTCAACAGTTGACAACGCTATTCATGGAGGCTTAACAACTCATCTAAGCACACACTATAACTTCAACTGCATCACAAGTTCACAATAGTAGGTGTGAGAAGTAGACAAAGAATCTTCAATTAGCATATTACTATATTACCTTTGCTCTGCTGGTACCTCCCCATGGTAATTCACGGTAAAAATCTGATTTTCACCAAGGAAGTGATCCACAGCACGGCTAGAATTCAATGTGTTGCAGAAAACCATTACCCTGTTACCCTTTGCAAGACTTGGCTCTAATACCTGCAATCACAAATGACATTATAAAAACCAAGCAAATCAAACCAACATCCAAGCTCACTCATTGTTAGTGAAGAGCATATATTGACTACCATATGAAAAAATGCAGCCTAGGTTTCATTATAACAAAACTGATGAAAATGTTGAGTCCTTTTTTATTTATGAGTAGGAATCGAACTCGGTACCCTGAGGTTCACATAAACTGTGCACCAACCACTTGTGTTAGACCCCGGTGGTATGAAAATGTTAATTACTTGAATATGAGCATGATTGAAGAAAAACTGCAATCAAGTGCATGTTCCTAGTACGAATTAAAAGGGATGCTTTTGCATTTTACTTATTAAATAACGCAACATTATAGTTTGGAGACCCTTGCCAAATGAAAATATTGGCGACAAGTGGGATCTGAAAATGTAATAATGCACTAGTAGAATACATTAAGTATTAAAGATTTGGCCATACAAATCCCTCACCATGAGTTCCACAAAAAATATTTCAATTCACTACATACCGAAACTCATCACTGAGAATGCATTACTTTAGTGCATCAGCAAGCCTTACAGATTTAGGGTCTCACTAGTCACTACCCCCTTTGTAATGCCACATTGCTTTGTAGCATATGCAGCATGCACCAACAGGTGAATTATTCTCATCTGTTTCAGAAGCTTTTCTGTTTTGTTCAGAGTTGTTAGAAAAATCTTAGATATTTGTGTATGTACAGTTTTATAACACTCTCGAGTAATTAGGATTGTAATTGATACTTTAGTAGGATTAACGTAACCTAGTGTGGTGCGATAAGTGAACGCAGTTTCACTGATTACCTCTGTTTTTTAGTGGGTGTAAGCAACAGTTATTATGACGGTAATTATGTCCGATAGAAATTCATAATAGCAAAAAATAAACTAACAGCATAACAGAATGAAACATACATCAAACAATCCCCAGATAAACCAGGTGCCATTGGCATCTTAATAATCATTGGATGACATGTATAATGCAGATCGCAAACTACATATACCTGAAGTAATGAATCCATCTTGTTCTCAGAACCAGAAAGTTTAATAAAATCATGACGAGCAGAAGAAATCTTTTTATGTAATGTGGATGTCCGCAGATGTACAATGCCTTGAAACTCCTCATCAACCAGAGTTTGCACAGCCTGCAAGATTAAAAGAAGTCAACACATTGCAACTTCATTGTCAAATATTAAGCTAAAATTTGATCATTAGATTTATATATAATAGAAGTAGAAATTGGTCGTGTTTTGCACATCTTTTGAAAATAAGCATATGAAGGGTTACATTGCTATAAAGGATGCTTTTATACATAACAAGGAATAAAAGGATAGAGATGACCAATAATAATCACACGCTCATTTTATTATCAGTATCAAATCAAAATAAACTACTATGCATGACCATTTTATGAATAATGTTCTAAACCAATAGTATTTACTTTGTATGTGTGGTCAACAAGAAATTAGGACAAATCAGCACACCTTTGTCATGGTTGCAGTGACCAAAATAGTCTGGAAGCCTACGCTATCAGGTTTCGAAGCACGACGGTTTAATGGGCCCAGAAATTTGCGTATATCAGGACCAAAACCCCGATCAAACATTGTGTCTGCCTCATCTAATACCTGCAAAGCATAGACTACTTTCGGTAAGTACTGCTTGCAGCTCATTGTCATATATTCAAAATTGTCAGTTGAAGGACACTCACAACGTATTTGATGTCACCGTATACCATATTTCCCTCCTCAATGTGTTGAAGAATCCTGCCAGGGGTGCCTACGACCATATCGATGGGGTTACTAAGAGAATCCTCCTGAGGCCTAAGACGGCCACCACCACTTACCATGGTACACCTGAATCGTGCATGATGGCTTATTGATTTCGCAACTCGAAAAACCTATAAAGCCCATTTTATATCAATTTGTACCATTCATCACAGTAGAGGTGATCTCTAAAACATGCACACACAAAATACCTGCTCAGACAACTCCCTTGTAGGACATAGCACAACAGCTCTGGGACGCTTGGGCTTCAACAGTATTCCATTCAATTGCTCATCCTGTCTTAGCAACTACAGCAACAAACCAACAGTAAGTACTTGAAAAAGTAAATAAAAGAAGTTCAGCCAATCTGGAAAACATCCACACATCAAGTAATCAACAGCATTTGCTAAACAAGATAGAATAGAACAAATCATGCATGTTCAATTTAATGTTTTTTGTGTTTTAAAAATAGATCAGTGCATGACATAAAGGTAAAAAAAGGGATACATTTTAATTCTACAAAAAGAGTGGAACCAAACAGAACATAACAAACCAAACAATTTGTTCCATTCTCTGTTGCCCTCCATATTTCAAAAACTACCTCAATTTGATTATTACCATTCAAGTACATATAATGCGAAAAAGAAAATCAAACCAATGTACCGTCCAATAGGCCTCAATAGTACAAAAAGCCAGTTTGGTAGGGCCGAGTTTAGACCCAACTCAAATTCCGAGACATGAACAGAAAATGAAGGTTTCTTCATTGAAACCAACACCCCATCATAAGCCAAACAAAATCAAAAGCTCAAACATTTTTAGATTTTCAAATCCACCATTACATGACACGCAAGTTAAAAAAATTGATACAATTTGGTTCTACAAAAAGAGTGGAACCATAGAGAACAGGAGAATGCAAACAGTTTGAAAATACATTAGAGAATGTTAGTGTCTGCCTTGAAACCAACAATAAACCATCATCATAAGCAAAACAAAATCAAAATCTCAAACATATGGGTCCGTTTACTTCGGGTGTATCTTGCCTTCATTTCCACTTTAAAATTAATCATTAGTGAAAGCATCGAACAAAATTTTGAAAATACATTTTAAAAATAGATTGAAAATTCTGAAAAAAAATTTAAAGCATTGTTTTCAATGTTTCCATATATACATTAGAGAATCTCTAGTTAGTTTTCATCTTCTCTCTATGACAACTAAAAAAACAAATCCATATCGAACACTAACACTCAGACACATACACATACACTTGAACAACACTTTGCACTCAGACACTAAGACCAACACATGTCAAACAATTAGATATGCCTTCAATCCAAGGTGTCAATGACACATATGTTGTTAAAAAGCTATGAAGCACTCACTTAGACACCACACTTACACCTAGACACCAGTAATAATTTAGATAAATGAAAATGATTGGATATAACCACATATGTCTCCAACACCGCCACATGTCAGACACCAAACAAGCCTTCATTCCAAGGTTTTGGTGATACATAGTTAGAAAGTAAAGTAAATTCTTTGGTATCTTGGAGTTTTATTAGGCACCAGTATTCTAAAGACAATTAATTCAAAATAATTAAAATTTAAAAAATGAATGCAACAAAACTCTAGGATACCAAAGTATTCACCAGAAAGTAACTGTACCCAACAAAACTCTAGGGTACCAGAGTGTTCACCAAAAAGTACAGGATCCGAAAGATTTTCAACAAAAGCATTGTGGTTGAGAAG
Organism: Cicer bijugum; assembly: GCA_037974875.1. Classification (NCBI taxonomy): domain Eukaryota; kingdom Viridiplantae; phylum Streptophyta; class Magnoliopsida; order Fabales; family Fabaceae; genus Cicer; species Cicer bijugum. Next base: position 6,130,961 of record JBBPBT010001302.1, on the reverse strand, counting down.
AAGAATTGGTACTACCTGAACAAGTGGAAGCAAGTAAGCAAGAGTTTTTCCAGAACCAGTATGAGAGCCTAAAACAACACTTTTCCCATCCAAAACAGAAGGAACACCAATACACTGAATCTCAGTAGGAACTTCAATACCCAATTCTCTAACAGCACCCATAACCTCATCACTTAATCCCAATTCCTCAAAACTCCCAACATCCGCAACAACCTTCTTCTTCTTCACCACCTCATCTGGTTTCTGATTCTTCTTAACAACTTCAACGGTAGTTTTGACGGCGTCTTTGATATGTCTTATTCTGAGCTTCTCTAAGAGAATGGAGTGTTTAGGTTGGTCGGAGTGTAGTGATTCTTCAGGTGATAAGGTGATGGAAGAGAGAGGTCTGAATCTGAACCGTGGTGGAAGAAGGATGGTAGGTTTGGAGAATGAAGTGAGGAATGGGAAACGGTTAGGATGAAGAGAGAAGGAAGAAGATAGGTTGAAGAGAGTTCTTCTTCCCGCCATTGTTGTGGTGAGGTTTGAGAAACGCTTCAAATTGTTGAATTGGGGTTTTGGGGTTAGGTTCCAAAGTGAAGATGATTGTAAACCAAACATCATACTTCAAAAACCGCAAAAACTTGTTGCAGGATACATTTATTTATTTATTTATTTATTTATGTATTTTTCTTCTTGTCTAAAAAATGTGAAATAAATAAAAAAATTCAATAATTTTTAAAGATGAATAAGTGAATCGTTTTACATGAATTGAAAAAAATGATTTTCATATTCAATCATTTAGAAACTATTTATTAGATATTTTACAAAAATTAAAATTTATCTATTATAATGAAAGTCATTTTTTTAAAAAAGTTGATGGAAATATTGATTTTTAAAAAAATTATTTAAAACAAACTTCTCATTTTAATCAGTTTTTAGAATATTTTTAATTTTTTCATAAACTGATAAAAACACTAAAAGTGTTTTTTTTTTTTTTAAA
>JBBPBT010001302.1:6063750-6127469 GCA_037974875.1 Cicer bijugum | reverse complement strand
ATATGTTAACAAAGTTATTTTAATAAAAATAATCTTATCTCTCTTTTTTTTTATATACTTTTATTTAAAACAATTAAATGACTTAATTATTTTGAGACAAACGCATATATCACATTAAACAAATTATAACTAAGTTCACCTTATTTAATATTATCATTTCAAAAGTAACCATCAATTAATGTTCTCGTGAGGCATTAAAAAAATCTTATAGAATATTAGATGAAAAAAAGGTAGTTTAAAAATACAATCATAATTTTAATTACATTAAAAAATTAAATAAAGTTATCTAACATTCTTAAGTAAAGTTGTCTAACTAAGTTTACGGTATTTAATATTATCATTTCAAAAGTAACCATCAATTAATGTTCTCGTGAAACATTAAAAAAAAATTATAGAATATTAAATGAAAAAAAGGGTAGTTTGAAAATACAATCATAATTTTAATTACATTAAAAAATTAAATAATGTTATTTAACATTCTTAATTAGTGTGCAAATGATTATTTATATTTATATTTGAGTCTAGAATAAAATATATATTTATACCCACAACTTAAAAAGAACTACAAGAATTACATCCCATACTGTCACAAAGATCATAAAACCTATTTTGATTTATCTTCTTTCGTAATCTGCCAGAGAACTTGTAGACAAAAATGTTAATGTTTTTTTTTAGTCACAAAATGTTACTGTTATTTCTAAAGGGAATTCATGGCCTCCTCCAATTTTGTCCTAAGGGCATCAAGAGACTCTGTCAAATGAAAAACTTCAGTTTGCTCCATTTCTAAAGACAATGCAGAAATATTTCCAGCATGATCACGCTCAAGACGTTTTACAAGCGGGGAATTTTCACCCAAAACCTGCCAAATGAAAAGGATAAATTCAGAAACATCATACCAGTATGATGGATGCCTAAGTATAATACTAGTATTTTAAATTTGCAAAAGTCAAAATAATTATAAAAAAAAACATGGTCATCTACTTATCATACCTCAGCTATAGTTGAAATTGCCAAAATTGTTTGCAATCTTTTGAAACTGGATTTTGATTCATGATTTTGTAGTTGTTTGATAATTTCATGGATTTCAGGACCAAGGTTGCCACCAAGCATGGAATCCACTTCATCCAATACCTATATGAAAAATATAAATGTGATCAATGTTTGGAGCTACCAAGAACTGGTGGTAACATATGGATTAATATTAAGTTATTTATGTTTTTAGTCTCTTAACATACTCAGTTTTAGTCCCTAAAGTACTACCTCGGTCTCTAAATATTGAATCCTTATCAAAATTTTCAACTATATTATTTAATTATTTCTTTACCAAAGTACTCTTAATTATTATACTTCTTTTTTTGTAATTAGCAATAATTACAATGATCGAAGAATTTAATTAATACTACAATCAACTTTCTTGATTCCCGTAATGTAGTTAACAGATTCCTACATTTAGTATTCAATTATTATTCCTCGATGTATTAAAATCAAAATATGCTACAATTTGCAACCATTTTGTTTTATTTCCTAGAATATACTTTTTTCTAACTTAATTCCTAGTTCCTATCATGCAGGGACTAATTGAATATAAATATAAAGATATTACATGGACTTAAATTAGAAAAATATTATATTATGGCAACTAAAATCAATCAACAAGAACCGATTGTAGAATATTTCAAAACATAACACATAAAAGATACTTTTTAAAAGAATCTTTTTGGTGCTTAGTAACTTTTTTCCAATAGGAACTAAAACCAGACATTATCATAAGTTCAGAGACTAAAAACATAATTAACTCATTTATAAGCGACACTAACCAAGTATTTTAATTCAGCAGGAACAACAGTCCCCTCTTCAATGTATTGAAGTATCTCAGAAGGAGTTCCAATGATTAGGCCAATTGAGGAATTCGACTTTTCGTTATCAGATGAAGCACAATTCTTTGCAGACTTCAATTCTGCATTACGGATAATATATCCTGCAGCATTAAGGAACTGCAATGCCAAAAGAAATTGGCATGATCAAAATCAATTCAAATATTCAAGATGCATAATCTATAGGAATAAACACATGATGATAGTACTTAGTAGGGAAAGAGTGACCTGTTCAGCTTTCTCCTCAGAAGCACAAACCACAACAGCTCGAGGATGCTTTGAAATCGAACCAATCAACTCTCTATCCCGTCTTAGCAGCTATACACATAATTGGATTTAGACAAGGAAATAATCAACATAGAATCAAAAAAACTGAAAAACAGAAGCCAGTTCTCTTCTCTTTTCTAGATGTCATGAAAATGAGGATCAATTATATGCTGCTGATAGACTTTTTTATAAATGCTAAAATATTAAGTTAAATTTGGAAACATGTTGTATATTTAGGTTGATTTAAGTGCCACATGTTTCTGAAGCAGACATCATAAACCCTTGAGAATAGAAATAATCTGTAATTTAATTTAATACTATGATGATTTTAATAAAAATCACTAATTTGATTATAAAAATAATTTTGGAAATTTGTTTTACCTTTATTGAAACACTAAAGTTGGCAGAAAATGCTATGTATGCTTCATAACAGAGTTCAAATATATGAAATCACGAAACAAACAAGAAGCAGGATGAATTCGGTATATGGTGCTAAGAAATCCTCCATGTGGTTTTACAAGTACAACGCAATATCCTCTTTATTCCAAAATTTTGTAAGCAATAGGTATTTTTAAAATCCAATATATAATTTGACATTTGCTTTCCAACTATACCCTTTCAATAGTTATGCTTTTTGCATTGAAAAGTGATAATTTGTAAAACAATTGTTAAGAGTATTTCATTACAAATATATTAAATTAATTGATTTCTTAACCAGTATGGTGAACCAATATAGACCATTTCAGCTTAACATCATCCTAAATGAAATAAAAAAGAACTATGAAATGCTGTACAAACACAATCACGTGACATTGACATGTAGACATGAATAATAATCTAACAAAATAAAAGTGATTGAAGGTAAGTAACCACATGTGTAGTGTCCTATAAATCAATAAATTGATTTCCTAATGAGTGTGGTGAACCAATATAGAGCATTTCTACTTAACATCATCCTAAATGAAATTAAAAAAAAAAAAAAAAACTATCAAGCATAGCACAGAAACAAAAATCAAATACTGCCTTGTAGACACGGATAATAATCTAAGAAAATAAAAGTGATTGAATGTAAATAACCATATGTGTGGGTGTCATATTACTTTCAGATACCAACACATGCTGAAAGAGCTTAATTGAAAGTGTAGGTGCTTATCAAAGTGAACATCATCATCAACAACAACTAAATCTTATCCTACAAAGTAGGATCAAGTACATGAATCAAACAATAATATAATGTTCTATCAAAATCTATAACATCGACACTTTTGATCAAAGGTGTGTCTCAGTGTCCAACTCATGTCAACGTTGTACATTGATTTCATTAAACTGTTTTATTTTATCAAATTATTAATAGTATCGATGTGTCAGTGTCATCTGATATCCACGTGAAAAAGTTGAATATCATAGCAAATGAATAAGAAAAATAGATAAAATTGCAAAGTCAGTCAAAATCAAAACCCTAAATAAAATAAGAGAATAAAACAAACCTGAATAAGGGGCAAGAAGTAAGCCAATGTCCTATCATTCAAAGAAGGTGAACTCAACAACAAACTCTTCCCTTCCAAAATAGATGGAATAACAACACACTGTATCTCACTTGGAACAAAATCACCAATCTCTTCCATAACCTCAACAATCACATCACTCAAACCCAACTCCTTAAAACTGGAAACCACCATAGAATCATTATTATTAGTGTTTGGGACTATTTTGTGAGCAAAATTAGTAGTATCATCAGAACACGATGATGGAAGTGAAGTTGAAACATGTTGGTTAACCTTCGAGGAGGATCCCTTGAGTTTTCTTTGAGTGAAATGTTGGAGAAGTAGTGAATCCCTTTGAGAGTTATTGGAAGATGACGTTGAGAAAGTTATTGATGAAGAAGTGTGTGGTGGTTTGTGATGAAATTGAGAGTCGTTGCGTAGAGAAGAAAAAGAGAGGCTTAGAAGCTCTCTTACTCTTCTTGTTCTTCTCATGGTTTCGGTGATGGTGGCTTCTGTTGTTTTGGAACTTCGATTCTGTTCGCTTCGACAAATTGAACCCAAACCAATACAACTCCAACGGGAAATGTTATTAACACCCCTTATTTTAATTACCACCCCCTTTTATTTTTAACACTTTTCTTAACTATACCCATTTTTATTAACTATACGCATTTTTCTTTCTGTTACAAAATATTCCCAGTACGCGCCGTCGTTCACTGCCACCCGTCTCCGCCAAGTTGCCGGCAGCCTTCATCTCCGCTGGACGTTGTCAACCAGAAACCATCCTCCCTGGCTCAATCTCGTCTCTTCTGCGCACAGAATCAGTAACCATGAAACCCTTTAATCATCTCCGTAACCTAAACGGCATCATAACCCACCGCACTCTCCGTAATCGATTTCACCCTCTCTTCAACAACACCAAATTCTTCTCCGATGCTCCATTTCCTCAACAACCAACAATCTCACACGTTAAACCACCTTCGCCTCCTTCTTCATTAAACCGCAACGAACTCGCCAAGTTCGCTGCCATTGCTGAATCCTGGTGAGCTTTCTATTCACCTCTCTCTCACATTCTGATTCTGATTGTGACAATAAAAAACAAACACACGTGTCTTTTTTTTTTTATTGTGAACTGAGTGTTGATTTTTGCAATCAGAGATAATGAAATTTACTATCTTTTTTTAATAGTGTATGGGAACAATTTAAGAATTGAAAGCTTAATGGATTTAGGTGGTTGTTATTAATATTAATATTAATATTAAAGTCAGAATATATGAATGATATTTACATTTGAGGTTTTATTGATGTATGTATGTATAATAGGTGGGATTCTGAAGGGCCTTTTAAACCATTACATGTGATGAATCCTACAAGACTTGCTTTCATCCGCTCTGCATTGTGTCGACATTTCAAGTAAGTAAGCCACCTCTTTTATGTTTCTTATTTCCAATTCATATATTATCCCTTGTTTGTTACTTTCATTTGGAATCTAGTAGAATGTGGTATATAATGTTTACTGTGTTTTAATTCCATTCTTTTACTTGTGGAGTTTGGAAAATTTTAAGATATAATTTGACTGCGTTGGGTTAGATGCCAAACCACTGTGCTAACTTTGTTACCTTTAAGCACCAAACTTGCTAAATGCTGTTTGAGATAGCATTGTCATTTATGGAGCAGTTATAACTCATTGAATATGTAGTACTTGATATTTGCAAAACATATACAAGGCATAAATTTGGTTTAATGCCTACAATAAGTGAGTGATATAAGTAAACTTTTAAAATCCAATGTAATCATATAAGATGACTCTTGTCAAATATTTGTTAGCAAACAGTGTCAACAGAAGTATATATTTTTTTGATGTGAACCGAATGAGAAAATGAGAAGAAAAAACAACAGGAAAAATTATAACTGATATTAAGAGATGTTATCAAATAGTGGCTGTGGCATATTTTATGCCAACCGCTTTGTCCAATTTGTGAAGGATGGTGGTGCAATGGCGTTTTATGGGAGAAATGACGGCTTAAAATAGCTGACCTAGCCTTCCACAATGGTCCGCCATTTGCAATTGATAACAATGTAACAAGGTCCTTTATATATTAATATTGTCTCTTTGGGGTATTATTTGGACAATTATTAAATGTCCCTTGTCTCAGGAAGGACCCTTACAGTGCTAAACCCCTTGAAGGACTTAAAATTGTTGATGTGGGTTGTGGAGGTGGAATTCTTTCTGAGGTATACATTTTCTCCTTTTTCTTGTTTGAAAAGACGTTTTCCTCTTTATCTCGTAGCCTGTGATTAACACTTCCTATCGTGATCCTCATAGAAATCTGTAGCATTGTGATGTGTTCATAGCTGACTATATTTGTTAGCTAGACATGTGGAAACCTAAATCTTTTATGTGATATTTTTACTAATACTTCTCTTATGTTCTTCAGCCATTAGCTCGGATGGGAGCTACTGTGACGGGTGTTGATGCTGTGGAAAAGAATATCAAAATTGCTCGACTTCATGCTGTATGCTTAGTGAATAAGTTGATTATTGATTTTTTGCAATGGTTGTTTCCAATTTGAAATTTGTCAGTATAGTCCTCCCAAATTAATTAAATTGTTGTTCATTGGAAGAAACAGATGTTTAATACTTAATTTTTACTATTATTAAAAATTAGTATTAAGTAAACTCAGTACATTATATCTTCAGCTTCAGTATTAGCTGGACCACTTACTCTTTCCTGTCTACAGGATTCGGATCCAACAACTTCAACTATTGAGTTTTGTTGCACAACAGCTGGTACGTATGCAAATCTCAATTGTGTGGGACAAATATTCTTGTATACTTTTGTTTCGCATCCATGGTGTGCATGCTTTAAATTTGTTTCCATTTGAAAGCTATCCCATTTGTGACTATTACTGCATTGTCTTACTAAATGCTCTTACAATTTGGCGCACGATTTAGTAATGAGCACAAAGCCGACTGGTGTAATTTCCTTTTGCCTGATTTTCGAAGTAGTCTTTCCACGGGTTGCAGACCTTCTTTGCTGGTTAGTTTAGAGTTTGAGATAGTTCTGAAATTACACTGGTTTGGCATGAAAATGTTCCATTAGTACAAGTTATTAATCACTCGGTAGTTGGTATTAGCTTTTGCAGTTCTGGTTCTTAACCTCTTGTTGCAACTTGCAACTAGAATCCAATTTATGTAGTGTATCTTAGGTTAGAATCTATCTTATATATTTCTTTCGAGGCAATAGCATAGCATGTTTAAAAAAAATTGTATGCTGGCTTTGGCTATCATTTATAGAAATACCTTACATTCATCTGGTTAATTTAGAGTTGTCCTAGTGTTTTAGAGTATTATGCATAGTATTTTTCAGCTCACAATTTTTAATAGCTTTTCAAAATGACTGATCAGAGAAACTAGTTGAAGAAGGAAGAAAATTTGATGCAGTCATGGCCTTGGAGGTACTCTTTCTGCCCTTTCCCTCTGGTCGTGTTCTCACATGGCCCTGCACACATGGGATATATATATATATAGGTATTAATGTAGTGTAAAATCTTAGGGAGTAGTTCTCATTACTTGAGAAAGAAATATCAAAGTTCACAAGCATCAGATTTGAAGTGCATCTTGTATTGGTACTGCTCAAATATATAATGCACACAAGCACCTAATATAATTAGCATGTTCATAGATGTGGATAATTACAGCCACATCGCCGAGATGCATGTTTGAGTTGACCTCCTTGTATAGAATAACTCTAATAGAGGCTGTTTCTAAGTGTGGCTTAGATCTTGTAATGATTGATCGACATCAATTTATCAAAATAAATTACTTTGAATTGTGTTTGAGAATTCTATCCACATCGTTTGCCTTAAATTTTTCCAGGTTATCGAGCACGTTGCAAATCCTTCAGAGTTCTGCAAATCTCTAGCAGCATTAACAATTCCAGATGGAGCTACTGTCATATCTACAATTAATCGTTCAATGAGAGCCTATGCAACTGCCATTGTTGCCGCAGAATACATCCTTCGCTGGGTATTTTATTTTTTTCATGTTCATTCCTCTGTTTTATATTCTATGTTATCCCTGAAATTTCCCACTTCTCATTATTCTATACTATCTATCTTGCCACACACATATTAAAAAAATTATGGTTGTAATTAACACAACCGTTAGACATTTATAAAATATCGATAGAATGAGTACATGAGGAAGTATTAATTACAATTTGTATGATGCAAATTTAGAACAAAGAAAGTAGCTATCAATGTGACATTATATTTAAAACATGGCAGCTTCCAATGGGCACACATGAGTGGTCCAGTTTTCTTACTCCAGAGGAGCTAGTTCTGATCCTGCAGCATGCCGGTATCAATGTAAGCAACACACACAATTCATAAATTATACACTTCTGATTTTCTATTTTATTCTGATCATGTTTCTGGTTATGCACAGGTGGAGGAGATGGCAGGCTTTGCATATAACCCGGTGACTGGAAGATGGTCTTTATCAGACGATATAAGCGTCAATTTCATTGCAATGGGCACCAAAACAAACAACACTGAATAGAATATAGGATAGATAAAAATTACTTAATACTTTCTCTTAATTTATTTATTTATTTGTAAGAATGGTATTAAATTAGTCCTGAATGCTGAATAAATATTGAAGTTTAAAAAGACAACAGAAATATATTGGGTTGGTTATGAATTCTCAAACTTTTTCTTGGTTATAAATATTGCTGGTTTCTCTGGATACAAAGGGAACTCGACATCCTCAAAGCTGAACTGCTAACTATTCTGCAAAGTTTTTATCAAGCCAGGGACAGGAGTTCACCCATGTTGTGTGTTACCCCGATTCTCTGCTGTGTCAATCTAATGAAATGGTAACTTCTGAGTTTCACAAGTATGCTACACCATTATTCCAGACATCTGGGATATGCTGCAATTGTATTAAAGTGCCAAACTGATTAACACCAACAGAGAAGGCAACTCCTATGCAGATTTCAAGGCCAGGTTTGGTGCTACTAATGATGACTTTGTGATGCAGTTATGACAATCCACCTCGAATACTAAGCATTTTAATTTTTTGCATATTGTTCAAGGATCACATTTGTGAGAACCTAATCTTTTGTTCTTCTTGTCTTTTTCCTTTCGTTACTAAACTCTATAAGTAAAAAATACAATACCTATTTAATTGAAAGAAAAAATAAAATACCTATTTTGTCACAAAAATATGCGTCCTCAAAACTACTTCATCCATCTCACTGTTAGTTTCTTTAAAAAAATAATTAAGTGATGTTGATTTCAGAGTTATTAGATGAACAATTTTATTAATTACAACTCTTTTTATTTTTTTCAGTTACATCAAAAAACTGAGCTACATGTAATTAGAAATAAAATGAGTGTTAACTAGTAAAATTGTGAGATGAACTCAGATACAATAAATAAAAATAAATGAAAAAATAATAATCTTAAATGTTCTGTTGGTAATATAAAGATAAATAATATGAAACAAATAAATATTAAAAATGAGGCAATTAAAATGTTGTTCCCGCCTTAAAGCATATAATCGGAATATACAAAATGTTTTCCCAAATATTTCCATCCTCCCACAGCACAGCACAGAATAGAACAAACGGAGCAGAAAGTTGATGATCGCACAACGATGTCGTCGTCGTCAACACTCTTCATCGCTCTCCAATGCTGCCAATGCTCCACCATGCAGGCACTCTCTCTCTCTCTCTCTCTCTCTCTCCCTCTCTATAAATTCCGATTATTCCTTTCCTCAACTATCATATTCATGTATATAATATTCAGGTTAAGCAAAAGAAGAAAAGCAGCAACAAGTGGACCTGCGCACTGTGCAACCAGAACCAATCTCTTCGCAAAGTCTTCGCTCAAGGATATCAAGCTAAGGACATTCGCATCTTCGTCCAATCCTTCAACATCTCTCGCAATTCCCTCCAACAACAATGCCTCCTCGCCGGAACCCTAAATTCCACCCCCGAACACTCTCTACGAGACTCCAAATTCCCAACCGACCTCAATCATAATAACAAGCGTACCGATTGGAATGCGTATCTCGATAATGACGATCATCATGCCGCCAATACAGCCCAACAACACGGTTAATTTATCGTTATCTTTTTAAAAGGAAAATAAAATCATTTATAGAATATATACTCCATGGGGATTGAAGTATAAGTAAAAATATAGTTGAAAAATTGATATATTTGGTATAAAATTAAGGTGATATATCAAATTTTCAAATATTTTCTTTTTGCTTCTATTTTATTCTAGAATGAGTATTATATAATTGCTGTGTGTGATAATTAAAACTAAACTAAACTTTGATGTATGCACATATGAAACACATATGCAAATACTTACACGAATACAACACTGACCTAGTAATAATTTGTAAAATTGGAAGTGATTGAATATAATTATATATGTATAAGTGTTATGTCGTTGTCGAACACTGACAGACACGACATTGGACACACCTTCAATTTGGAGTGGTCGGTGCAACGTAAGTATACACACATGGATTGTTACAAGATTATTATATAGTGTATTATATTATCTAGACAAATTTATATTATCATGCGAGGTGAACAAGAGCATGATAGTCTAATTCTAGGATTGATGATACAATATACCATAGAATTATAGGAGTATATAGATATAGGACCCTGATTTGGCTATGCTCTAGACTTATTATAGTAAACAAAAGCTGTTGCACAAAGATCAGAAGGCTTGCATTTTACGTTTGTGTTTGGAGTTTTATTAGCTGATGTTGGAATGTGAATCATCCCTATTCAGATTTATGAAATGAAGAGATTGTGTTATTCTTTGACTAGAGCAAATTATTGTCCATAACTTATAGTGTATGATATAGCCATTGTTAAATTTCGGTGTACAGGTGGACTATTATAAAATAAATGGATATTTAATGATCTTAGAATTTTGTTTATTAATTTGGTATAATTATAATCATTGTATGAAAAGGGTAACACTAATTATGTAGAGCATATGACAGAAGTAATTCATTTTCTCAGTTGTAGGTTGACTTGGTTTTGATGTATTTTTTATGGATGGAATTGAACAGATGATGATTTTGAGCCATTGGTAGTGACTGAGTTGCCAAAGGACATGTTTAAGAAGCACAGATTGGTGGATAATTCAAAATCTGGAAGTGACAGGCATTTTGAAAGGCCAATGTTCCAAAACTCTCAAGGTGAATATTCCCTAATTGCTTGTGCCTTTGTGGTAATCAGTAATTCAAAGTATTCAATTTGCTTTGATGATGATAAGAATAGAAAACAACAGATTATACTGATTGCAGTTAGTTGTGTGCGGTGTCATACGAGTGTCAGACACAGATGTGTGTTGGATATGGCGATACGCCTGATTCTAGAGGTGTCCGTGAGAAGCCTCCAGATGGAATAAAAGCTTGAACTCTATGTTAAATATAAGTGCAGTGTTAACTTGAATGAGTGAAAAAGCCTGACTCTATTTGATGCGAACCCAGCATCATAAAATGCAGAACAAATGAAATTAACAACAATGATGGAAGATAAAGTGTATTATTTCTGAAAATAAAAGGAAAGTACAAAAGAATGAGATCCTATTGTCCAGAGAGCAGTGCTCCTTCACAGAAAGATATTTCTCTGTCCAAACCTTCAAAAGGTTGTTACCAAAAATATGATGAATGATAACTTCCCTCTCTCTCCACTACTCCTTATAACTAACTCTCCCCCTATGGATAACTCAAAGTGGGCCTTGGACAATTGGGCCTACAACAAGTACATATAGGATACCTGTTACTGTTGATAGCATAAGTGGCTATTATATAGCCTACAAGATCGTAACATAAATGATAACAAAACAGAGTAATAGATGGGATAAAGTTGTGATCCTATCGGATCTTATTCAAAAAAGAAATCTTAACCCAACTAACTTATTGATAACAAATCTTATCTTAACAATCTCTCCCTTAAACTGATTGTGTACATGTTTGGTTGTTCAACATGCACATTTTCACCGAGTTTACCATGTAGAATGGCAGATTTGTCTTCTTGCTGGTATATCTTCCATTTTTTATGTGCAGGAAGACCTGTAATCATCCCGACAGTATCTATCTAAACAAAAACTTCATTGTAATCCACCCCATGCTGTTCAGAGTATCCCTTAACCACTAGCCTTGCTTTATTTATACTTGTCCGCCTTGCTAAGTACATTTAATTTTGTTTTGCAAATCCATTTAACTCTAATCCTCAATTTCTTTTGATGATGCTAAGAATAATAAACAGCAAATATCACAAATTGCAGTTAGTTGAAGAGAGAGACAAAATGAACCAAAATAATTGCCTTGTTAATTTGTTATGCAAATTGATCTTTTTCTTTCAGGGAAAAGCAGAAGTGAAATAACCATATGCTTTTAATGATATCAGAGTTCAATATTTTAGGTTAATATTTGAAACTGATAATATATATCAGAGCTTTGGGTTGACTCACAATGCAGATAATATAAATTTGCATCCAAAAATTTTCATTAAAAAACTACCCAAAGCTTTGTGATATATGTAAGCAGAAAATATACTAAGAAATAAGCCCTTATTTTATAAATTGGTTTATTTGCATCAACAATATCTTGATTCGCATAGATGCAGGAGAGCCAAAAAAGGATCAGCGAAGAATTACAGTATCAACTGAAAGCAATTCTGAGAGGAGAAATATTAAAGTGACACAGAAATGCAAACAGACGGTCAACAGTACAGCCTCCAAATGGAATGACTACTTAACTGAGGACAGTGACAACTTAGAACTTGGGTGCAAGAGAGGCTTTAACTTCAAGGACCCTTCAGTTTCATGGAACAGCGACATCTTAGAGGCCATAACTTGTGAGCAAAGAGTAGAAGATGATATTCACCCTGATTTTATGTGAACTATATCATTGACTGCTGCTAGGAGAGTACTTATGAGAAGTAAAGAAAAACCACCACTTTGCATATACATTCAGTTATATACAGAAAGCTTCTCAACTTTTTTTATATCCAATCATGCGTTGCAAAAAAAGTGTTAAATTCTTTATAAGTTTGCAAATGATACAATAGTTCCACACATGTTTCTTCTGCTCCCATTTAAATGGCATGGCAATGTAGGAGTATGGGCTGGGTATTATACTTGTATTCAAATTGGAGCTACCCTTTTTAGGATATAGGTCACATTTACTGAACCTCATAAATCTGATGTGTACAAATTATTTTTTCTGCACTGTTTGATTTATATGATTTTTCTGCATATTTGCTTTGTTGCTGCATTTTATTTTATTTTTGCTCGGTTTCATGCTATTTTTTTTGTTGATCATAGTTGATTGCATAATCAATAATTTTTGTTCTGTGTTTATGTTGTTTTGCTTGTGCTTTTGAATTTTATTTACAGATTGTTCACAATTATTTAATCTGCATTTTGCATAATCATTTTTGAAGGACAAATTAGTAGTTACTTGTTATTTTGTTAATGGGAGAAGTTGAATCCTTATCACCCCCACCCATATATTCCTCTTCAAATCATCAAGTCACCTTCTCCCTCCTGCATAACCAATTATTGTGTTGTTGTTTCTTGTTATTGCGTTCCTTGCTTTTTGGTTTTATTTGTGTGCAGGATATGAAATAGTCTAAACAGAAATTTAAGTGTAATTAACCGTTGAATAAGAAAGTGTATTGTATCATTCCAATAACTAGGAGTGTATCGTTATTTTAGTTCGTCCAAGGTACCAAAAATCTCACAAGTATATATGATAACATAAATCACACTTACTCCATATTCAACTCCGTAGTATATGAGGGAAAGTTTATGAGGGAAAGTTTGCATTAGATGTGGAAATTCAAATATATAAAATGGTCTTGATCAGATTTATTGAAACAAAAGAGTGATGACTTGTTGAAAACAAGTTCTTATGATGTCTTATTTTCATGCCTAGAAAATGGATTTCAAGGAATAGGATAAATGACAACTTTTCCAATGGCTCTTGAGGTTTCCAAGTAGGAATATGCTTCAATGACCTCACAAAATGGTATTGGAGTCTTTGGGTCAAGAATTGGCTTCAATTGACCACTCTCAAAGTAAGGTCTTAACTTCTCTAAGATAGATCCTTTAGAAGTCAGCGCAAAAAATATAGCTGGTGGAAATCCAGGAGGTACTATTGACACAACTTTGCCACCCTCCTTAATGGCCTTCATAGCCCTATCAACTTCTCCTGCATCACAATCACAGAGTATAAAACAAGGACATTCATTAGCCCAAACAATCTCTATTTTGTGATCCATATTCACTAAAATTTATTAATTGATATATGGACTAAATTAATTTTCTATCTTCAATTTAAAAAACTAATTTGACAACACATCATAAATTTAGAGACTCATAAATTTAACATCCTATAATTTTAATGATCAAATTGGTGATAATATCAAAATTTTCTCAAAATTATCTAGTTACATTTTTTTATAAGTTAATTGATTAGATGATGACTAGATTGGTGTCGACGAATTGTATTTTGAGGGACACATTTGTGTTTGTTTTATTCTCATAGATCAAATCATTGACTCCGCAAAAAAGACTATTATCATCGTTAGTTTTAGATTATTTTTAAGTCTACCATTGACCACCTATATTTGATTAAGTTGATATAGTTGTATCTCAAATATTTAATGCAGATTCAAAAGCAAAAATATGTAAGTACAAACACTTTGGTTCAAATTAAGGTCTTACCAACTGTATCATACACTACATCAAACTTTTGTGGAAGATCTTCAAAGTTTTCTTTTGTGTAATCGATAGGCAAGTCAACTCCCAACTCCCTCAAAAAGTGGAGTTTTCCAGTGCTAGAAGTTGCAGCTATCTTAGATGCACCATACACATGCTTAGCAAGCTGCACTCAACATAGATGTTTATTTTAGTATAACCCGAGTTCGAATTTAATTGTAACAATATTTTGTTAAATTTTATTTATTTTTAGGTTCAACTCTGAATTATTATATGACTACTATTTTTTAGAAATCAAAGGATTAACAAAAATATATTTTGTGTTGTAATACTTTATTTATGTTCAATCAATTCTATATTATATGGTCTAAAACAAAGACCACATTGCAAACTCTAATATATATAAAAAAAAAAAAAATTAATACTAAACTAACAAAGTAAATTAAAACAAAATAACATGGACTAAAATTAAATGTTAGCATATTAAATAGATGTTTTAACGTATTTTAAGAACTAAAACAAAACAATAAATTAGATATTTATAAGGATTAAAAGTGACATGTTTGTCATTGTCAATAAAATATTTAAACCAAAATTAGTTGTAACATATTTCATAATATATTGAAGGTGAAAATGATAGTTTAGGAACTTTAGATATCAAATCGAATACCACAAAAGCACAATATTAAAACAACAACAATCAAAAACCTTACCTTATTTATATGTATCAAATTATCGACATCATCATATTTCAAACAAACAAAAATTAACCACGTCATAATATTTTGTCATTTAATGTAGAGATTCGTTAATCACTGGTTAATTAATATGTACTAAATTCATATATTATATACATAAATAATATACACATTATATATACCTGAATTGCAAAGCTTCCAACTCCACCAGCTCCTCCCAAAACAAGGATAGAGTTTCCAGCTGAAAATTGAGCTCTCTCAAGTCCTTCATAAGCAGTCTCAATGGCTAAAGGAATGCTAGCAGCTTCAATGAAGCTTAGATTGTTTGGCTTATGAGCTAATAATCTCTCTTCAGCAATAGTATACTCTGACAAAGTACCAAGAATCTTTAAGTTTGAAAGACCTTCTTCATTGATGTCACCATATACTTCATCTCCAGCCTTAAATTTCACCACTTTACATCCCACTTTCACCACTATGCCACCAACATCAAATCCTGGAACAATCTTCTCACACCACCAACAAATAACAATCATTCATAAACACAAACACATGATACAATTTAGCTTGGTACATATATATAAAAAAGTTTTAAAGAATGTTTATAATTATATAGATATCAATAACAAATCATCTTATGTGACTTTTAAGATAATTACAATTTCTTTACTCAAACATAAGTACAATTTAAAGTCTAATTTTTTAACCGTCATAATTTATATTAAAATGTTCGAAAATTTAAAAAATCACTACTTATAAAAAAAAAATAGTAACAAATTGTAGACAAAATGATAATATGTCACTAATTATCTCATTAGGAAATTGAATGACAAAATTAGGGATAAATTTTGTATTTCTTCTATAATTTTTTATCTAGTAGTAAATAACAAAATCACATTATAAAGTTCACTAAACATATAATTCGTTAAATTTAAAGTCAAAATTTATCTTTTTAAATTTAGTATTTCTCATTGTTGTTCTATGTAGCTGCCGCAAATATTCAAGTCTCATTTTGACCGTGTAAAACATATATAAAAATTATGTAGTTACTTTAACAGTTTATTTAAGTACTTATTCAATAAACTACAATAAAAAATTATCAAAATAAATTGAAAAGCTTTTTTATAGGAAAATCATAAAATATTTTACAAATATATAGCGAAACACTAATATAAGGTGTTATGACATAACACAAATAAGTTCTAGATTAAACTTTTATAAATGTCCCTATAATTTTAAGAGATTAATTTTTATACACGTACAAAAAATCTTACCCTTTTAACAAATCACAGTTACTTGTATATGTGATTTTAGAAATTAATAATTATGATTGAAGTTAAACGTTTTTAAAAATTAGTGTAAAAAACATAATACTGAATATGTATATAAATTAAATTATAATTATAATTAAGAAGAAAATTAACATACAGGTAGATGAGGGTCGGTGTCTTTGAACAAGGCATGCATCCTTTTGTAATCAACAGGATTAAGGGAAACAGCTACAACTTTGATGAGGACTTGATCATCTTTGAGTTGTGGTATAGGCCAATTTGGATGCAATTTAAGAATATCTGTTGGTTTACCATGTTCAGAGTAGAACCAAGCTTTTGTATGAGTTGGAATATTAGTAGTAGGATCAGTGCTTGGAACAATATTTGTTGCCATCATATATATATATATGAGATGAGATTAATTTATTTGATGGTTATTTGTTATAAGGAAACGGTGTGGTTCTTCAGGTACGCACAAGTGATGGAGATAGAATTAATCATATAGACTTTGTTTCAAGGTTACTATTTAATATAAGCATTATTGGAGCTTATTACAAAAAGGATAAACATTATTGGAGTCTTATCCTTATTGGAGTCGTATAGAAATTGACTTAGAAGTTGAGGAGTGATCTACTGATTGGAGTTTTAGGACTCCATTTCCACCAAAATCTAGACAAAATTTGACACATTGAAATTATAATAAAATATAAGTATAAACCGACTCTTTTCATTTTATCTAGTAATAATATATCAAATATATCATTTATAATTAATGCCTACTATCTCTGGTTCTATATATGAAAGAAAATTGAGCCAATAAAATAATTTGATGTATCTAACTCAAATTTTAAATTATATATACTAATTTTAGTTGACCCAATTTTCTTTTATATAGAACATGAGATATAGTTTATATATACACTTAAATGAGACGAGAGATAATTTAAGTAAGAATTTGAACTTTTAATAATTAACAAAAACAAATGTGAATAATCAATTCTCTCTTAAAAAGTGTATAAGAAATTAATTTTGGTTATACATATTTTGTTATAGGGGGAGTATTTATTTAAGGGAGATGATATTTCTTACAAATCATTTAAAAACAAAATGCAAGAATCAACTTGTGGATGACTTTAAATGACTGAACTTGCATTAGTTGTGCTATTTGGCAGAAAACAAGCAATTTCCTTTATTTATTTAGTATCTAATAGTATTTAACCATTTGTTATTGGCCAGCCTTATAATTTCAAAATTTAGCTCTAAGACATGTGACATTGGAAGTAACTATTGGTATTGTTTTTACTTGAATTCAATTTATTTGATTTGTTTTACTTTAATACATTTATGAATGATTTCGAAATAAAGGGTGTCAACTCATGTGTTAGGCATCCGAATGTTGGCCTAATCTAAAATAATTTTCATTCTCATCAGCACCTAAAATATCATAGTGAATGCAAATTTGATGAGAAATTAAATTCATTTGAATAAATATCACCATCTACAGGCCTTCTTTTTTGTTAAGTTGAAAAGAAATTGTGGGAATTTTAAAACATATTATTGCAACATAAACAGTTATTCTTCCAAGGTTTGTACATTGAGGGATGATCATGGCGATAACTCGTTCAACTGTCTATACTGTAGGAAAAAACTGTTGGTTGTTTTTCAAGTCTGACTTTAGTAAACTATCTAGAGTTCCTTCAGATTTTCACCCCCAACTATTACCATCTCTTGTTCACAAAAACAGTATCCTGATATAAATTTGAAAATTAAAATATTTGCCTAACGGCAAAACCAATTTAACATTCTTACCTACGAATGGAACTTTCTAAAAGTAAACATGACTACAGTGCAATGATGGCAAACAGGATTTACTCAAGCATCTCGTGTGGAGTGTACAAAGGAATCTAATGAAAACTAAAAAGAATCTGAAGAATTTGTGCCACCTGCATTAGAGAGAAATTAGTGTGATGAGATCATTCAACTTTTCATCAGATCAGCATGCACATCCACCCCTCTGCTCATTCTCTGGAGCAGCCTCTGGAATAGGTTGAAAATATCTGCAAAGGACATTCAAATATTAAATGAATCCAGAAGTCAGTTAAGCAGCCATCGGTGTGCTGAAATAGGTTTAGTTTCTTATTCATGAAAAAGTCCTTAGTTTATAAATGTTGAGAGAACTTCTAAAGATAATTGAGGCGCAGAAGTTGATTTCAATTGATGATTTTTGAGAGAAGCCAAAAGTGCATGGTTATTGCAAGATCATTTCAACTTTCTCTTTTCTATGAGTACTTGGAAAAGTTGAACCAAATTAACTCTATCTCAAACATCATGTTGAGTAGTTTTAGCATGGTTCCTTATCAGCAGTTCAACATTATTATTTGCTTATAAATGTGCTAAGTCTGGTAATATAACTTAGGTGCTAGTTGAAGTGCACACTTTTCTTGTTTATGTAGCACTCTAAGGCCACCTTTATTTTCACGAAAATAAGGAAGAGTAAAGATGTGCGAGCATTTAATTTATTACTCATTTACTCGTGAAGCAGCATTTATGTGTCATATGCGAGAGCCATAACTTTTAGGATGAATCTCTGTTTTCACCATTTTTATGGGGTGTAGTTCTCTTATTCCATGCTTACCCAAGCTCAGAAAATGGATTTTGAGATGAGAGGGTTTTCTGTTTAATTTGCAGGAGGATTAGCAGGCTTAACTGTGTTGCTTGCTAAAGTTAAGGATCCCTTAATAATATAGTATGTAGCTGGTAAGTAAACTAAGAGGAAAATGATAGGAGCTAAGAATAATTGGGAAAAGAAAAATCAAAATTTAAAGCTAAAACAATTAAAATCATAACGTGATATTGTATATCAGCATGCAAATCAAAAGCAAATCTTACATGTCCTGGTCACGCTCATTGGCTAAAGCAGTCTTGGCAATACAAAGGAATGCAGCATCAACATTGTAGTCCTCTTTTGCAGATGTCTCAAAGTAAGGAATATTCCCTTTTGAAATACACCAGTCCTTTGCTTTCTTTTCAGAAACCTGTGGAAGATAATTAGACCCTTGAGGAGGAGATGAAGAAATTTAGAAGTGCAATAGAATTTGCCTACCACACGGCTATTCCCGCCATCAATATCAATCTTGTTTCCAAGCAATATAAATGGGAAAGTCCTTGGATCAGAAGGGTTTGCCTGTGCCAGAAAATATAGATCATAATCAAAGCCTATCTTCAATGGTAAAAGAAAAAGGGAAAGGAAAGCCATACTTGCTAAGTAACAATAACAAGACATAATATTAAATATAATAAAGCAAAAAGCCAAAAACTTACAACAAATTCTTTGATTGTTGGAATCCATAAATGTAATAATATGTAACTTAGTCTAGTGAACCAAGTACAAATTATTTAACAAAATGAACAAGGCTTGAAGGAGGTTCATTGATGTTGATTCCCAAAGTTTTCCTAATTACTAAAGGTGAGGAATGGCCATTAGTTTCTCTATATACAAAATATTGGTCAGTCATTCATCAAAAAGGTAGACAAATCCTATCAAGGTAATTTAATGAATTCATTCTTCCACTATATTGAACATCAAATGGATGCTCGATAAGAAATGGCTTCTGAAAATTAAGAAATGGATTTTGCAAAGAAATGTCAGCTCATGTTGGAATCCTTAGTAGTTCCTTTCTTCTTCTTCATAATTACTTCATGCTGTTTAGGTTTGCAAAGCTTCTATTGAGTGCATTTCAATTGCATCCCACAAAAAAGAGAGATGAACTAACTCGGAGGTTAGTATTATACACAGAAAAATATGAGGGATGACTTTCTGTTGTGAGGTGGCCCAGAAAGGAGGACTCCTGACAATCCAACGCGGCCGTGCAAATTCATTGCGAGTGTGCAACTGTATCTTAGAACAATAGTCACTCACTAATCAAAGCTGACCAAATGAAAGGGCAAAACTGCACCAACCTTGTGTCGAAGGGCTAGGTGTAACCTGCAGGTAGTGGAGAAAAAAAGAAACCCCCGAGTAAAAGCTCATTGGAGAAGAGACATTTCTCTCTTTGCCCAAGCCATAAGGTTTCTAACAGAATGATACTCAATACCCCTCCCTTGCTAACCGTCTCCTTAGTATAACTACCTTTGTTCCCTATCAGATTTGCCACATAAACAGCTTTGTCCCCAAGGCTGGGAGTCGACACGGAGAATCTGACTTGGGTACATGAACAACTTGCAAGACACCAAAAAAATCAGACACGAAACAATTCGAACAAAACAACCGCTGCTACAGCACAAAGTAAGGCAACAACAAAGACATTGGCAAGGTGCCACTGAAGTACAAATCTCATAAGCTCAATTATCTGCAGGTCTTTTTCAAAAAATAACCATGCAGAAACCATCTCCATGCTTAGAACATGTTTGAAAATCAAAAGAAAACAAGCAAGCAATGCATGAATCAAATTATGCCATATGCTCTTGTGAAGGAAGACTAATTATGCTAGGAAATATAGAATCAATATCCATCTTGGATGATAATACTTGTCCAAGACAAGTAAAACAACTAAATAAACTATGTTTTTGCTAGTTTTTAACTTCAAGAAACATTCAGATGCCACAACTGTCTCAATAAACTATTGGAGAAGATGTTATAAAGAAAAACCATGGTCATGGGTCATTACATAGCCAAATATACTTAACATAAGACAACTATACGAAATAATCGAAATCAATTACTGGTACAATTAATAACGACATGAAGTTTGAAATCAGTATTCAGATCTATTTAGGAACACTAATCATACACATGTGAAGAAATGAAGTTCTCCATTGCCATCATAATCTCAAAGATGCATAAAGCAGCTTGTCCCACAAAACTCAAATGCACTGAAAGGAATCTATTTAAGGATTATAACTAATTTTGATTTAACATTTGGAAGAGTGTAAGAGGCTCAAGTCAATGCTATCACGCAAATCACCGAAAGTAACAAAATCAAAATAAATAGAGAAGACATAATAAACCTGTTTGAGAAACTCCTCGTGCCAGTTCTCAAGCGTATCAAAAGACTTCATGACATTAACATCATAGACTAGAACACAACAATCTGCTCCTCTATAAAACGCAACACCAAGGCTTTGAAATCTCTCTTGCCCTGCAGTGTCCCATATCTACAACCGAGACACAGAAAGCATTAAAATATACACAATCTAACATGATAATAATCTTCAACACAATAAAAAAATAAAAAATAAAAAGAATACTGAAATACCATTGAACTAGAAAACCCACTTGTAGAGTAACGAGTCTATCATCGATCTGAAGTTCTTTAGTGACAAAATCAGCACCAATTGTAGCTTTATATTGCTGACTAAACTTGTTGTGCACATATCTAACAAATAGTTAACGGTCCACATAACCTTGAATTGATCTGAATGAAATAATCATAAGTTTTGGAGAAGCATTATATAAATATTAAAATAAAGTCAGCAAAATTAAATGCTAGAGAGCAATAATAGTACATTTAAGAGTCCTACCTCCTAATCATTAAGCATACGGTGATAATCAAATGAGTAATATAATAATAAGAAGAAGAAGAAGAAAAGGATACTGATTCATCAAAGAAGTCTTTCCAACCCTAAAAAAAATGAAAAAATGAATTGAAAAAGAGTAAAGAGAAACCCTAAAAATGGAAAAAGTAAAGACGTTTGCGTTATACATACCCGCTGTCTCCTAGAACGATCACTTTCAGCAAGGTTCGTTTGCGTAATGACATGATTCCGTTCCGTTCCTCTTATTCTATTTCTCTTTCTATGTGAATGGGATTTATAGTTATTACTATTATGCAATTCATTTTTCAGATATATATTATGTTATGAGAGAGAGAAAATAGCTACTTGTTATAACTACTTCGATACATAGATATAGATCGAAGGAAAAAGGGGCGCCAATTTCGATAGCTACGTGTTTTTCACCGCCACAATTCTTGTTGGCCTTCATTTTTTTTTTTAATTCTTAAATTAATTACGTATTTTAAAATTTGTTTATAAGGAGATCAAATATCACAAATCGATTATAACAGATAATTTATAATTATAATTAATTTTCGTTTATTTTGAGTAGAGGAAAATAGAGGTGATTTATAGTTCACTATAGTTAGAATAAACTTAAAAATTTAGAAATTGTCAACAAATTTACTTATAAACTATACATCAATTAATTAATACAAGACAAATTAGAATGTTGTAAATATTATTTTTTGTTGGCGTGTGTTTGGTTCATAGGAGAAATTAGATTCATAGGAGAAATTAGATCATGGATGGGAGAGGAGAATAAAATTTTAAGTTTTATATTTGATTCGACTTAGAATAAAATATTTTAAATTAATTGTATTTAAATATTTTTTAGGGAAAGAGAATATGAAAGCAAAATCCTTTTATAGTGGTTTTTGCTTTCTTTATTTTTGAAGATTTGGAGGGAAGGATAATGATTTCATATAAATAAAAAATCATTTAAATTTCTTTTCATCCTATTCCCCTTCTTTCCATTTAAATCTCTCATTTTTCCTCTTCTCCCCTCCATTAAAATCCTTCCCCTTTCCTCCTCCGTCGAACAAAACACACTTTATCTAAAATGTTATCTCCTCTCCTCTCCATTTACCTCAAATAAACCTCAAATAAAACATAAACTATTTTAAAAATTAAAAAAGACAAAATATATCGTGCGATCTTTTAAAATACACAAAAATTACATATTATTCGTATATTTATTAATAAAGTAGTCTTTGATCTTTTTTTTAACAAGTTAAATCTTTTTGTATTAAGTTCGTATTTTATGTATGTAAATATTTGCATTAATGATCATAATTTCAAACCAACAAACTTTATCATACTCTCATTATATTTATTGTTTTAAATACTTTCGTGGTAAATAGTGACATGATCACTAGACTATAATAATATATAATTGAAAATGAAATAGCAATGTCGATTTACAAAAAGGGGGTTTGAATTGTAATTGTCCCTATTTAAAAGTTTCTGTTAAAAACTTAAGAAAATAACTCAAGATTGATCTTGGTTGTGAAAAAAAGAAAACGAAGGATGTTATTGGTTTCTGATCAAAAAATAGATAACGTTCTTGGTTAGTTAAAATCATCAGTTTAACTTATCTATTTAACTTGATAATCAAACAGAATAAAGGTAAATAAATAAGGGAAGAGATATCATACAGAGATATATTATGGTTCACCAAATTCGGGTTACGTTCAGTCCTCACAACTGTGAGATGTTTCAATAAGTGTTCAAAACACATATTGTTCTTGGTTTTTACACGACTAGTCCATATCAACCTTGATCTGTTACAATATTCACCTTTCAACCTATAAAGGATTTTTACAATCACCTTTCAGCCTTGAAAGAATTTTGTTACAATATTCACCTCTCATTATATTTATTGTTTTAAATACTTTCGTGGTAAATGGTGACATGATCACTAGACTATAATAATATATAATTGAAAATGAAATAGCAATGTCGATTTACAAAAAGGGGGTTTGAATTGTAATTGTCCCTATTTAAAAGTTTCTGTTAAAAACTTAAGAAAATAACTCAAGATTGATATTGGTTGTGAAAAAAAGAAAACGAAGGATGTTATTGGTTTCTGATCAAAAAATAGATAACGTTCTTGGTTAGTTAAAATCATCAGTTTAACTTATCTATTTAACTTGATAATCAAACAGAATAAAGGTAAATATATAAGGGAAAAGATATCATACAGAGATATATTATGGTTCACCAAATTCGGGTTACGTTCAGTCCTCACAACCGTGATATGTTTCAATAAGTGTTCAAAACACATATTGTTCTTGGTTTTTACACCACTAGTCCATATCAACCTTGATCTGTTACAATATTCACCTTTCAACCTATAAAGGATTTTTACAATCACCTTTCAGCCTTGAAAGAATTTTGTACAAACACACTCAATCTAACATAAAAGATAGACTTAAGTTACAAATGATGTGTATGATAAAAGTGTTTGGAATCTGGAAACTTCTCAACACTTGTTTGAGATAAATGAAAGATAGACTCAGTAAATGATTGTCCAAAGATATAGTGAAGAGAGCTGAAGTTTGCTTGAAGAGTTTTTTTGACTTGTTACTTGAACAAGTGTTGGTAGATTTAAAAATTGAACTATTGTCTTCATCTTCTAATTGATCTTTAATTTATAGATGTTAAAAGGCTTTGAATATTCAGTTTAAAATGAATATACCGTTGGACACGCTTCCCAAGTGTCAGATATATTTTAAAGCAGCTAAATGTGTGTTTATTTGTTGTCCATAACGTTCTTGGCAAAACGGAAAACGCTCTTGCTTTTAGGTTTCATGGAAAACATGAATGAGTGAATGAGTTGTCACTGTTTTGAGACAGGTTTATGCATAACTTTATGCATAATATTGTAAGTACAATGTATTTGAGTCTTTGCTCACAACTCATCAATTTGGATATCAATCTTGAGTTGTTGGCTTCACCAATGATTTGAGCAGTCTTGATACTCTTTAATATGTGGTTTATATTGTAGAAAATTATCTATTTTAATTATATCTTTAAAAGAGAATTAAAACCAAAATATTCTTTTGTAAAACAAGAACATTCTTCTTTATCATAAATATGATGTATTTTCTACAAAAAGTTGCAGCCTTAGTGTCCTTGTATTCATTGATGTCTTTGCTCATAGCTCATCAATTTGAAGATTGATCTTGATGTTTTGTTTTACCGTTGTTGATCCTCTTTGAACAAATATATTCAAAACAATCTTGTGTGGATTATTAACTTCCTCTATGATGAATACTAATATTTTGTAGTGTAGATAAATGTATTTTCGTAGCCCATATCAATTTTAAATTACAACAAATTTTGCTCTTTGTAAACGAGAACGTTCTTGGATTAAAGATGTGAAAACAGAAAACGTTCTTCGTTTTATGTTTTGAGTGATTTGTTGTCTTTGTTCTAATATGAATTATGTTTGTATACCAATTGTTATACAGGAGTACGTAATAGTGATGTAATCTCTCTTTTGTTCATATTGTACTTTTATTTTAAGTCATTACTCTTGTGGATCAAAATTTATAACTTCATACATTGCTTATGTTATTGTGAATTTGTTGAATAAATATGTCCAATGTTTTCTTGCATGTTTCATTATGATTATTCTGATAGTTACTTGCAATTTATCATGTATCTTGATGAATTATTACAGTTTGAATCAATCTTGATTTTCAGAAGGCTTTCATACTGCTATCCATAATGATCTTCGTTTTTCAAAATGCTATCAAGAATGTTCTTCGTTTTTGCATTTAATAACCAAAATATTCTTCATTTCTCATATTTGATCTTGTTTCTTTTAAATGATCTTGCTTTTGATTTATAGCATAGTATGATCATTGATTATTGTATGAATGTATTTGACCATCTTCTTCTTGAATATGCTATCTTGAAGATGTAATAATCATTCTCTTGAATGATTGATATATGATACATTCCTTTTGAGATTATTTCATTATTGATTGGCTTTTTGCTTGTTCACTTATGCAATACATGTTCCTTAAATAAAACTCAAGTGCAATCACTAGTAGATCACTATTCATAAAACTTAATCATTTATTCCATAAAGTTTATTGTTATTAAAACATACATAAAAAAGGTTTTTGCCTCAACATAAAAGCTGTATGTGAATGATATATCTAGTAGTCTTGTTTTTTTACTTGTTCAAACTTGACCAGGGAGTTGGGTGGACCATAATTGTCACTCATGAGCTTTTATTGGTTAATTTATGAGTTTTTACTTTTCGTAGAAGTTGAATCTTGTATATATGAGTCAAATACCAATTTTTTTAACTTCCAATAGGTTATGAAAAGATTGCCACAATTTGTTTTCTCCTTAGCTTGAACTTGAGGGTTAACCTTTGAATTTGGCCTAGACCATGTGTTTCCTTGTTAAACTTAAGGGTTAACCTTTAAATTTGGTATAAACTTGTACAATGTTGTTGGGTTGTTCAAAATATTCTCTAATTGAAAGTTAAAAACTAATCTTTCGAATATTTATTTGATGAGCTAACTTATGTAAATGTAATCTTATCTATACACATGATAAACGGTCTATATAATGTTTACAAATTATTAAAAATTTAACGACAATCAAATACACTTTTCAAAAATATAATTTAATTTTATGGTTTTCTTGATTTTTATGATTGTGACAATAACTTAACCAATATAATTACTTAAAAAATAAAAAATAAATAAATGTATATCTCAAAACTCAGCTTAACTTGAACCAATATCTTATAATTGTTTCAATTATAAAGACGAATAGAGCTATTAAATTAAATTTTTAAAAAATTTAGTTGATTGTCATTAAGATTTTGAATGTCTTTATGCATTAGTAGACCATCTTTTAAAACTCTCTCAAATTTTCCATTTTATCTATTTTATCTTTTTATAATAATCATAATAATTGTTATTATATTTATTTAATCAAGGGTATAAGTTTTTTGTGTCACTTATTTATTATTATTTTTTTTACCTTTAGCAATTCTTTTTCTTTTAAAAGCTATTCAGTTATATATATTACTTTTATAACTTCCACCGTATGTTATCTTTACAGAAATAAAAATAAAAAAATAAAAAAAAGCGAATAGATGTCCGAATAGGTTAATACTAATAAGAGGAATCTATTTTATTTAAAAAAAATGATAAACTGATTGTGTCGTTAAAGAAAACGATACCACACCAGCACAAGTTGAAAACACCGCAAGGAAGGAGGAAACGGAAACGAACATTTGCGTTGAGAGAGCATGACTGAAACTATGGAAGACGAGATATCACCATTGATAAGAGGAGAAATTGAGGAAGTGGAAAACGAAAACGACACCGTTCAAAGAAAGATACCTGAAGTTGAGATCCATTTATTCCGTCAAGGTAAAGGACCTGTTGTCGTTTTCAAATCTGCGTTGGGAGGTTATGAACAGGACCAATTAGAGGTCAGGGAATTACTCGATAAACACGGACTTAAATCCATCTTCGCTTTCAATCATCAAACGCGTCTTCGTGGTGTTCCTGTTAGGTTTCACCCTAGAAATGGAAGGTCTCTTTTGACTTATAGAGATGGTGCTGTTGTTTACCTTGATGGTGAACCTAAGGTCTGTTTTTATTTTTTATTTTTATTTCTTTCTGTTTTATGAGAAACTCTCTTAGGATATCTTGATAGCCAAATTCTATAATTCAATACTTGAGATTGATGGTTTACTGTATGCAATCATCTGAAACTCTAACAATGACTCTCCTCAGAATTATAAGATAATCAGCTGTACTAGATTTTATTGTTGAGACGCTGAGTCCATTAATGCCATTCAAAACTCTAGAAATTTCTTAGATGTATAAATTGATGACCCTCCTCATCCGATAGACGGTGACCTCATTGTGTTGGTTCCATGAGTTGAGTTTTGGGGATATATTCGATTTCATTTATTTTTATTGAACTGACATTGATTATGTCATTGTTTTAGCTGTAAAAATTTGGAGAGTTGATAACTTATACTTTCAAAGAGTGTTGTCGATCGTCATTAGAGTTTTGGCTGACTTTTAAATACTGGTCCACGGCCAGCCACCTATGAAGTGATTCACCGTAGTGAATATCTTGATAATATGTTAGAGTATCGCAGTTTATCTCATAAGCTCAGTTTCTAATCTTAATCTTAAGTATTATAGATTATCAACTAAGATTGAGTTTCATAGTACTTTGTTATTGTAATGATTTGTTTCATGATTTTCCTATTTATATAGAATTAGGAGTCTTATATCCATCCCTCGGGATTAAATGTTTAGTCTTTTTATAGTCATTATCAGTCATATTACACCATAATTATATTTCTTCTTATTCTTTTATCTAAAACTTGTAACGTCAAACAGACCCTTTGGGGCGCTTACCTTAAATCATTTCAGTTGTGTTCACCTATTGTTCTTGAGAGTCAACAGTGATTTCTTCGGTTTGTTGTTTGATGGTCTGATCTTGTTCACAAACCTTATTGACTGATTGTTCTGGTGCTCTCTGTTGTTTTATCCAAAATATCTTCTTGTGTCTGACTATATCGGGAGTTATGTTTTCTCTACAAATAGTATATTTGTAACAAATAGAGTGGAGTGACATGGAATGATATAACATCAATTTTTTTAAAAACTAACTAACTTTTTCCTTTTCATTCCACTTCATTCCATCTTATACCACCAATTCAAACACACCATGGGAAAAGCTTATACAAATCCATAGGTAAATCCTACAAAATGCATGTAGGAATAGGAATCAGTTGCAGCAGTAGGAGAAGTAGCTGCATGTTTTTGTCTCTGACAGATGTCACAACTTCTTACAAAATCTTGAGTTGTTGTTTTCTTCATACCAACCCAATATAAGTTATCTTCCATTCATCTGATGTCCTTATGAACCCAAACCCTTCACCAAGAGAAGAATGGTTATCACTAATAAAGATGGAATATAAGAGATTTTGGTTGAGACTAACTTCCAATCTATCTTTAGCATTTGCATTAGTACTTCTGACATGGATAAATTGTGATGTAATAAAAATTTTAAGAAATGAACTTTCACTTTTTGGAGCCACTATCGCTCTTTGCTTTATTGCTATCAGGGTCTTGTTCTTCCTATCTGTCCAAGCATCTGACTTTACTGAGCATCCACATTGCACCTGTTCCTCCTCTTGGCCCTTCGCAAATCCTTTGTATATACCAACTTTTTTTTTAAGAAATGAACTCATCTCATGATAGCTTGCAACCTTTAAATGAGGACCATATATTCCAACAGCTGCCGAGACAATTTCACTACTTTTAAATGAATTCCATTCCTTCAAAAGCATTGAGTTATGTACAAAACGGTTCATGCTCTCGCTTCATTATGACAATAATCATTTATGTTTATTTACTTATTTGCTTCTTAGCTTTTCCTATTTGGATATTTTGTTCTGGTTTTCTAGCAAAAAGAAAAAGAAAATCGATGTGGCCTGTGGCATTTGCACTCTTCATGTCAGCAAGCTAAGTCGCCTTAGTTGCAGACCTTTTTCCACTTTGAATTCTTAAAAGTTTTTGCACCTCTTCTTCTTCATCCTGATTTTCTTGCAAACTCTGCTTGGTGTCACTTGATTGAAGAATCAAAGATACATTTATGTTTGCTTCATATAAATTGAGCATTTCTTAAATCCTCTAGAATATTTTATTATGCATAATCACATTATCACTAGAAAGTATCAGACTATGTTTGTCTTAGAAGTCATTTCTTATCAGGAGTATAGGGACAACCAGACAAGTGTTCAATGAACTCTTATAATTTAAATAATAAACGGAAGATTATCAACTTTCTCCGAAGCTTGGTGCAATCCTTTTCTTTTTCATTTTTCAGGATTTGGGACAGATTAAGGATGGTAGTATCAAACTGTGCTTTGTATATTTTGTAATTGGATTGAATTTTTTTCTTCAGAATTTTTACCAATAACCTCTTGTCCTAAAAACTGATGTAGGGTGTAAGCACCTAATATACTGAAAGTTTTCTTTTGCAGGACTCACTAATTCAACCAGTTACCAGGATCTTGATTGGTGTTGCACTAATAACCCTCATGATCGTAATAGTTTCGAGGGATACTCCCGAATGGATGAAAAAATTAAACTTTTCTTCTATGAACTTCTCTCCGTGGATCTTGGCTTGTGTAGTTATTGTCTTCACCCGCATGAGAAAGAGAACTAAAGATTTTCTGACAAAGCGCGGTTGGTGAATGAATGGACTTGTGTAAATGCTTTTGTGGTAGGCTTTTATGCATTTCTCTACACGCTTTACTAATACACCAGATTCCATCAGAACCCTATGCATTTCTCTACACGCGTTACTAATACACCAGATTCCATCAGAACCCTGCTGTTTAATGTGCCGTCTAAATTGACATATTTTTTTTGTGATTTTAAGTTATATCATCATAAATGGTATAGGTTAATAATAGGTGATGCCACATTTGATAATCCTGTTTGATACGTGCTCTTGTTCAAAGAGTAAAGGCTTCTTCTATTTGCATTTTATATCTCTTTTGTTTTGATATTGCCTCTATGAAGCATTTATGATTGCAGTGAAAAATACTGTCTGCTGCTTGCATTGGGATTTGGGAATTTTAACTTCTCCCTCCAAATCCAATTAAAAATATGAAATTTCAAAAATTCAATGTTTATTACTTTTCCCAGTTATATCCCTTTTTGTGGGTAAGTTATTGCATCTTCTTTCTGCAATTGTAGAGATCAGTTCTTCGAAGTATTGTCTTTAAAAATGGAGACCTTTTCCAATTGAGTATTGCATAATTACTTAATTTAATAAAATAAAGATGACTATGATAGTGTTTCAAGATGTTTTTACAGTGGATTATCAATTGGGGTCTAAATAAGGGCATTTTAGACCAAAGGTAAAATGATATTTTATATCAATGAAATATTTCTTAATGTGCACCTTAACAGTGGAGTAGTTATTATTGCATTGTTCTCTTCATAGAATAGTGCATATTACCCGTGTCTCACAATGAATGTTAGGTTTGTTGATTTTACACATTAAAAAAATCATAAATAAAATAAAAGAACAGTAATTTTGTATACTTATTCTTATTAAGTATTGATGTGATAATTCTTGTAACAAAAATATTGATGTGTTAATTACTATCATAAGTACAAAATGAATTATAATGGCATTTATTTTGGTATGAAAATAATATTAATTAAAGACTATAATTATAAAAAAAAAAAATCAATTAAACTTACGTTGGAAATTAAAAAGTAACATTTATTTTAGTATAGTTTATTTTTGGCAAATCTGATCCTGAGTAGGACACAATGAGTATTAGGCAAGAATTTATGTTGTAACTATCATAACAACTATATGCTTCATACAAATAAGGTTTTTCATTCCCTTTTCCCCACTTTAATGATACTGCTAGTTCAGTTGGTCGTTGCTATATATATCTGTATTTTCTTAACAATTCTGTTACAATATACCAACATCACATGCCACAATGTTTTTATTTATCTCTTTCTTATTTTCTACAACTTGCATGCATTTTAAAAATATAAAACAAGACATAGTATTTGATATCAAAATTTGGATGTTTAAAAATCTTGTTTTTTTCTTTGTAAGTATGGACTATGAAGTGCAAAGAAATAGTATACACTATCCACAATTGCAAAGAGCAGAAAAGAAAAATAAGAGTACAAAAACTAAATATTTTTTTGCCTAAGAACTGTTATAAGATGTAGTTCATCTTCAAGAACCTTCTACAACTGTTTATCTCTGTGAGATTGCAAATATTTTTTCAAATATTTTATGACTAAATTTCGTACTTAATCTCCGAACCTATTTTGTAGTTTCATTTTTATTCCATAACTATTTTTTTCAACATATGCTTCTAGCATAATGAGCAAATACCCAATTGAATTGTTTCTGACCCCTATAAATTCAATTGTATTCCCTTCACTTTATCATCACTAAATAAAATAAAATTTCCTGTTTGTGTTCTTTTATCAAGTATATAACTTGTCTCTTTACTGCGTAAAGGAGATTGTTTGGATCATGATTGAGCTGATACTATATGTTCCTACTGTGTGGGTCCCATTAATTTGATCATTTGTGTAAATGAAACAACAAGTAAAATTGTGATTATTTCCTGTAAGCCCCAGTCATAAAGGGGAAAACAAGTAAAATGAAACAAAAATATTGTGTAAAGAAATTTGAAGTTTGCTACAAGGGTACGTAAGAAGTTATGATGAATGCATGTGGCATGCCAATTTATGCCTGCATTTAATTTGTCTGTAAATTTTTCAATTATAAAGATAAGCAAAACTTAGTGTTGAAGATAACAACTTAGCATGTGCCATTCTCTGTTGCATTTCTGAAACAAAATGAACTATCCAACCATCCTTCATTCTTAGCTCTTTCAACATAAAATGAAAACTGATTTTTAGCATCAGGTACATCCAAAGCCAAATCATCAAGTGCTTCTTCAACTCTTTCAAAACCTTTAACCATTTGATTCATAGTTATTAGTCCTGATTCAAAACACTCTTTGAGTAAACCCCACATCCTCTCATTCTTCTTTTCAATGATTATCACCAAAGCTTTCTTAACAACTTCATGATGAAAAAATGGCATGCCTAACTCTTTCATGCACCTACAAGCCTCTCTTATGTCACCACCTGACTCATATTCCTCCAAAAGTTTACCTATCATGTCCTTAACATCCTCAATAGCCCAACCAGGTTTGCTACTTCCACCCCCTCCCCAACACCTCAAGATTCTCTCACCAGCTAGTCTTGCCTTTAACAAAGACCTTGCCATTTGAAGTACTTTGCCCCCAATGGAATCTTGTCCTAAACACTGTGTTCCAATCTCTTCAAGCTGTTGTGGTGCTATTACTTCATCAACAACTGATCTTGCTAGAAACATAGCAAGATCTTCCACAACAACAGGATTATCTAAAGCAGTGTCGTCGGCTGACTCTATGAGCATCACAAAACCACTCACAATATCGTCAGGTGGGAAACAAAGAGATGACAGTAACACAGAAGCCATTTCTTTCTCTCTATTCTTTCTATCCATTGCAAGAGTTATTAGCTTTTTAACGAAGATCGCGTTTAATTCGCCGCAGTTTTTTTTGTTCTCTTGTTCTAGACAACTGTTCACTTCAAAAATATCGCCGGATAAAAAGTACTCTTGAATGATGGATTGACTCTTTGTCTTGAAACTTCTTGCAACATTGTCTTGTATTGAGTTGTTCTTTTCAGTCTCTATAGTAAGTGATTTCAATGATGACACACATAACCAACCTTCGGACGCCGCTTTTGACATTAGTTTTTGAAGTAGTCCATGTGCATTTGGAATGTCAAGTGATAAATCATCGACAAGGTCAATCAACCTGCTGAAACCTTTAGACATTTGGCTTGTGTTGATGAAACCTTCTCCAGCTGCTTCTTTCAATAGATCGAGTAAAGGCGTTTCCGCTTGGCGCTTTTCCATTGCCATTATAAGAGCCCTTTTCACTATCTCATGATGGAAAAAAGGAACTTTCAAGTCTTTGATGCATCTAAAAGCTTCTTTCTTGTCACCACTCACTACATATTCCTTCAAAAAGTTGTTTATCCTTGCTTTGACATCATCAACTGTTGTGTTCTTACTTCCTCCCCATCGTCGCTCGATGATTTCGGCGTGCAAAGGAGCTGTTAGATAGCTTTTATCAGCTTTCTTTAAGACCTCGGCTCCTTTAGAATCTTTTGGTAAGTTAGCTATCTGTTTCTTCAAAAATGCTGGAGGAAGAATGTCATCAACCACAGCTCTAGCTATGAAAAGCGCAAGAATGTCGACTGTGTCCGGTATATCAACAATCAAATCATCAGCTGATTCAACTAATTTGGTGAAACCTTTGTAAACTTGTGAAGGGTGAATTATGTCAGCATAAAGTGCTGATAAAAGAATAGCAGCCATTTCTTTTTCTTTGTCATGTCTGTCCATTGACATAGACACAAGCTTTTTGACAAAATAGTAACTGTATTCTGGTTTTCCAACTTCTTTAAGTTCATTCATTGTTGAAACAACATCATCAGTGGCAAAATACTCTTCCACTATTACTG
The DNA here is from genome assembly GCA_037974875.1 of Cicer bijugum. Classification (NCBI taxonomy): domain Eukaryota; kingdom Viridiplantae; phylum Streptophyta; class Magnoliopsida; order Fabales; family Fabaceae; genus Cicer; species Cicer bijugum. The sequence goes on along the minus strand of JBBPBT010001302.1, from coordinate 6,093,410 downwards.
TAGCTTTTTTCTTGTACTCTTCCAATGCAGGATTCGTTTTCTTTTCATTTGAATTTGAATCATCACATTCCTGCAAAACCATATTTACTTGCATAGTTGTTGGCATGTTACAAAATAGTAAAACTTTTTTTAGCAAAATAATAAGTGACCTAAAGAATTAATCCATATAATATAAGTTGCTATAATAATAAGATATTGATTAAATCTTAACTCCCTACCTCAGTGCTGTCATAATTTGGGTCATTAGGGTCTAGAGAATTCATGTCATCTGTATCAAGCAATCCACCCCAGGTGCCTTTACCCCCAGAACCACCTGCACAACGAGAGTAGGTAAAAAAGGTTGTCCTTTATAATTTATGATACAAGTACTTTATCATATAATTCAATCTATGTAGCACTGACACTTCAAATTGAAAGCATGTCAGATATCCAACACATGTTATTATCGTACACGACACCAACACATGTGATTTCATTACATTCAATTACTTGCATTGTATTTTCTCAAATTATTTCTAGTATTAACATGTTACTGCCAGCGTCTTGTTTGTGTCAATATAAGTGCTTCATAGAATTCAATAGTCAAAAGTCACTAAATCAAAGTATTTAGACCCTAATGCAAGTCATGACATATCAATATCATGCATGAGACCGTTGTATATTTTATCCACCCACCTCATATTCAAATGCTTACATGTTCACAAGTAAAGGTAAGATGTCAAATTATCACGATCTATGATAAAATGAGGAAAAGTGGCACCTAAAGTCTATGTCCATCAATTCTCAATTATTTTGTGTTGCAAAGGATTGACTTATTTGAGCTTATCTACTGGTATAAGAACTTAGTGTAACAAGTTATCAAGTATTGCAAAGTGAAAATCGGTAATGAAAACAATTGGTAAAAAAACTCCACCTTTCTTTGGACGTCCATCTTTTGGAGAATGTGATTGCCTATTATTTTTTGGACTCCAATTGCTTCCTTTGACTTGCACCTTTAGAGACCTAGGTGATTTAGGAGATTTTGGTGACTTAGGTGAAAGTTGCAGAGCAGAAATAGATACTGAATCTGCACTTTCAGATACAGATTGATGAAGCTCACGATGCTCTTTCGATACATGGCCATCATTTAAATCCATTACATACACTTGTATTAAACACTCATTTATACTCAAAAAAGAGCATAAGCTTCATAATAAATCAAACACTCATTCAGTGGCATGTTAGAGGAAACTTCAAACACTAATCAGCTTTTTAATTCAATCTTTTCTTTTTGCATTATTCCATTGATGTGAACCATGATCAATTTCTCATGTCCTACAATGATAATACCAAACATAGACATAAGTTTGCATTTATATGATAAAAAAAAGTGCTACATTTTTCAGAAAAATATTACACACGCTATTAAAATTTGTGTTGATCCAATGCAACAAAACTGTAAGATGAAAGATATTTTCTACTTATAAACACGTTTTCAGATCATATCTCATAAATATAATATGGAGCTCCTCGATAGATCATATCTTAAAATTGTAGTGGGTGACTCAACAAATCTTAGATAAACTCTAATTTTGTCTGAAAATTCGGGTCGGACCCTCAAAGATAAATAGTTCCTAAATACCATAGTATTTCCATGGGAGTATCTTAGAATTTCTCTTATATACCATTTGGTAGAGAAAGAACAGTGTTTTTTTTTAACTTCTACATACATAATCGGACAAGATTGATATTTTGAAAATAATTTTTTTTATTGAATATAATCAATGTGTCGGTATCGTGGTTGTGTTCGACACTGACACGTGTCAGACACGAAGACACACAATACTACAAAGTGCATAACTAAATAATTAAGATGATTAGGTATCATATAGATACACAAACCGCGTCATTCAAAGCAGATATATGAATTAGTTTCTAAAATATACGAAGTAGAAAATTGCTCAATCACTTATTCTCTTAACTATGGAACTCAATTCTAATCAAATTTTATGATTATATTGAAATTCAATTAATTTTAAGAACAAAAAAAATTGACTTCTACAATTTCAACAATTTAATTAATGATTTACTAAAAAATATTTGGTAACAATGATTTACTCATATTTGTACATGAACATTTAAAAACCATCAAATAGTTTTGCATCAAAGTTTGGAACTATTACCTTTTACTATATCTTCAAAGAGACGGTGAAGATCATGCCTGTAATAATAAGATGGAAGTTATAATTGCAGTTAATTACTAATTAAGAGTTTTTTGTTTGTTCGTTCCCTCTTTTTGTTTATTTGGCAGTGAAAGAAAGAGAGAATAAGAGTGTTCAAAGGTGGTTACAAAATTTTAGGAGTTTGTATTGTATTTGTGTGTGGTAGGAAATGAATAACAAAGTTTGTTACGTCTAAAACTTCACATGCTTTGCCTATAGACACGGGACGGGAAAGGAAAAAGCCATCAAAGACCAAGTGAATGTTATTATTGCATGTTATCTATCATTTGTTAAACAATTATACACCATTTTTAATTAGCGTATTTATGACTATTTATAACAAGTTTTGGACACACTTTTCCTCTATTTCAAAAGCAGTATTAGATTTTTTAATTATAAAAATGATGGTGTCAGATATTTTTGATGATCATTAAGTCAATTTTTTTTCATATACGTCTAAGCATATTCTACTGCAAATAAATACATCGAGAGAGCTTGATTAATCATATTCTATTGCAAATAAATGCATGGAAGAATATGATTTTATGCCTTTGTTATTTTGTTTTGAGTTTAAAAAGTAGTGTAAGTGCGTAACAATTTAAAACAATTTGTTACTATCATTCTATCGCAATTATTTAATCTAAAACATCATAATATACTGCTTTCAAAACAAAGATAATTTTTTAATTATGGATTATAAATATATTTTTCATTTTATAAAATTATGACTTTTAAAATTTAGTAAAAAAAAATTATTCACTTTTAATCCTTATTTTAATTTTAAAGAATTTTTTTAAAGACTAAAAGTATTAATTTTTATAAAAAAATTTAAAATAAAAACTAAAAGTGAACAAAAAAATTAATTTTAAAATTTTATAGAAACTAACAAATTATATATCCAATTAATTATTTATTGTTATGATAAATTATTATTGGTATAAAATAATTTTATCGTAACACTATCGTATCTCCTTTATTTTCTTTTGTTTTTGTATTGAGATTGCATTGCCTTTTAAATTATTTATTTTAAATTTAAATTGTATAAATATTATTTTTTAACAAATCATGCTCAAAGGACTAATAATCATGTTCAAATAAACTGGTGTATAGACATTCACTGCTATACAACTTCAAGCGCTAGTAAATATGGTTTGGATTTTCAGTAATGGTTGAATTAGTGCCATTTTTTTAAAACCAAATGTATCCCTTGTCATAACTTAGATTAATTACTCGAAATAATTTGGTATCTATTAAATAACTTCACCTCTTTTAATAATTTTATTTTTTTTATGTACCAATAGGAGATGGAACCCTCAACAAAATCATTAAGGGACCAGTGAGTCACTTATATTCAACATAAGAACTATTATAGACAACAACAAGAAAACATAAGAAAAACCAATAAAAATGACTAATTTACCACTTTATACGATTAACTTTAAATATACTCATACAAGAGTTAGATCACATGACAAAATATTAGAATCTCATTCCTTATTAATATAAAATTAGTTTACATTAATGATATATTCGTATTTTATTATTAAACTTTAGAACAATAAATTGAAATTTGGCATGATTTATCTTGTAAATTTCTTTTACATCCACAATCAATAAGATCTACTATAAAGTTCTTATCTAATGTTGTTTTATCACTTACTTTCTTCCTCTTCCTCTTCCTCTTAGCTTTGGATATGTTAGTTATTTTTTGTGGTTCTAAGATCATGAATTTTCAATGTCAAGGAATTCAATGTTGAATTGGAATCTTGAGTTCCATTGTTCATGCATGCTTTACAACGACAATAATTTGAAAATGACCAAAATATTCAAAGTTGCTTTTCCTCCTTCTCATTCTCGCTCCCGAACACATTCCTTTTTAATTAGTTTTTTTTCCACTCCACCTTTTATGGTCATCCTTCATCCAGCTCTTCCCCATCTTTTATGATTCTTTGATATATGTAACAGGACTTTTGTTGTTTACGATTTTTTTGCATCACTTTTTTACAATTGGAAATTAGTGAATTTTTATCTTTCGTTCGAGTCAAATCAAATAGTTAAAGGATAAATATCACCTTTCATTTGTTTTTGCTACTAGTTCAATTGGTAATAGAGTGAATGAATTGAGAGAATCTAGACTATTACAAAATTGACATGCCTCAACTACCTTCCAAAATATTGGCAAACATATTTAGAATAGTTACTTTTTACCGACTCTTACCTTTAATTGTCTTTGTGATAAACTCCCTATCTTATCGCGGATAGTTGATTTCTTTTCATTTAATTGAACTTTTGGAGTTTATTATTTTCTTTTTTAAATTATGACCATTTTATATTTAAATATATTTTAATTATAAACCAATTTTTATTTTTATTATATTTACATTTTAAAACACAAATAAAAACGGATAAATAAGCTTTATTAATTTAATAGACAAACAGTACTGAAATTATTAGATATAATACCGTATCTTGAATATGAACCATATACTCACAATTATGTACGAATTATTTTTTCTAAAAAAACTTATTAATTTTTTTATGACATACTAATTAATTTATTACTAATTACTACTTATACAAAACATTCGTAAATTATCTTAAAATATATAATTAAATGTTGTGTACATTCGTAATTAATGTTGTGTACATTGGTTCATTTATTATCTTTTTGTAATATGTTTGAAAAGATACTCTAATAAGACGATTATTATGGTGTAGTTAGTAACGTCAACATAAGATGATGATATGATAAACCAAAGGCCAAACAAAATTGTGAGGTGACGAAGAAACCAAAACATAGCGCTTCATGCATCCCATCTCATTTCATTTGCTGCATTTTGAAAACTACCAATCCTAACAAAATGCGACTCCTTTCCACACCTTCCCTCTCCTTTTTCCCTTCTCTCATTCCAACAAACCTAACTAACTCTTCCCTCCAATTTCCACTTCATAACCACTCCACTTCCCGCCGCCGCTACTCCGTTACACGCGCCCTCTCCACTATCAACGACAACGCCGATTCCTTCACCGCCAACTCTGGCTACCTCTTTCAGCTTACCGCCACTGAAGCTGACTCTCTTGCGGATTACAACATTTCCAAAATCGCGGCTATTTATTACCGGAAACCTCTTGTTGTTGCTCGTCGATTGTTTCAGACTGGAATTGCTTTCGGCAAGTGGTTCGGTTTACGATACCTCGATGCTCTCTTTGATCGCTCCGACGACATGTTTCAGGTCTCCATCCTCCGGCTCTCTTTTGTGGTGGTTTCCATCATCGGAATTTTATAATTTTTTTTTTTAATTTGTTTTCTAATTTTACTTTAATTACTAAATTATGTCATTTTTTTTGTTTCTTTTCAAAATTAGAGTCTCTACGCTCTAGAAACATTACTTTGACTATATTCGGATTGAGATATAAGGTTGACTTGGTGACTATTGTTGGAGAGTCATTGAGTGGAGTGATAAAGAGGTTTTGAGTTAAATCTTCACTATCACCAAAATAATAACAATAATGACTACTAAAATTGGACATCACAAAAAAAAAAAAAAGACTATTGTTTGGATTAACTTATGAACAAATTATTTATGCTTATCTACTTGCATAAATACTTGATAGGATGTCTTAGAGAACTTATGGAAACTTCTTAAAACATGTTCATAAACTGTTTTCTACCAATTTTGATAGCCTCCAAATAGCTTATAAGTTATAGTCTATATGAAAATAGTCTAATCATATTTTCACTTAGGCTGCATTTGGATTGAGGATATAAGGTTGACTTGGTGGTTGAAATGAGAGAGTTAGGGAGTAAAGTGATAAGGAGGTCGCATGTTCGGTCCCCACCCTCGGCAAAATACTATCAATATTAAAATTATTAGTTACTTACATTGGATGTTGCAAAAACAAAAGCAGCCTGCTTAAAACATGTTCATATATTGTTTCTACTAAATTTGATAGTGTCTCCATAATAGTTTATGAATCACATTTTCTCTTAAGACTTGTTTTGTTATTTACTTGTCTATTTTAATTTTAACTTAAATCACTAAAATATCTCTTTTTATTTCTTTCCTTTTCTTCTTTCAAAAATAGACTTTCTAAGAACTAGAAACTCGACTTAGGCTGCGTTTGGATTAATTTATGAAGAGATGAATTGAGCCTATCTACTAGAATAAAAGCACAAGACATAGAGAATTTATGGAAACAACTTATAACAAGCCATCTTTTGCTAATTTTAGTAAACTCTTCAGAATAGCTTTTAAATACAGAAAATAGTTTGACCATATTTTCTCTTGCATTTAAATCTACATTGTCTTCTTAGATAAATATGTATTACACTTTGGTTTATGCTGAGAAAAGTGTAATTGAAGGTCTCTAGGAGTGTGATTTACCTTTTTGTTTTTAAAGATTTAAATTTCGAAGAGTAAAAATGATAGCGATAAAATGATTTCATAAGGAAGTGAGATTTTAAAAAGGAAATGATTGTCAATGTTGGAAATAAGATTTTTTTGAACATTTGAAGGAATTGATTTGTTGTTATTAGGATAGAGAGTACCTTCTGAACCTATGAAAGAAGTGATTTGTTAATGTTAGAGTTGAGAATCTTTGGACTTTAGATTTGTAGTTCACAATAAAAAGAACAAAGCCTCATTTTTTTAGTAATATTTTTATTGTTTGGTTTTGTAGGTTAGAGCTGCAGAGCTAAGGAAGATATTGGTGGAACTTGGGCCGGTATGTCATGCTGGTTAATTTTAATTGTTGGAACTCATTATGTTTTAGTGTACTCTGTCCTTGAACTAGGTGTTTTTATGTCTTAGATTAAGTAATGGTAATTGGTAGGGTTGTTGATGTTATTCCATCTCAGGTTTCATAAAATGAATTGATAAATTTTGTGACTGCAGTTTTAAATTTGTTGCCAGTTTGTTGGGGTTCTTCCTGTTATAGTATTTCTGATCTAATGAATTTGTTGGGTTTGCATCAGTGTAAACAATGGTTGATGTGGGAGCCAAAGTTTCAGAAATGAGTTTTGAATTTTAAGTGGCAAACCATTTCACCCGCAACTTTATAGGATTCCAAATTATCCGCACCATAGTTCTTTCCCTGCAAAATTCCCTTCTATTTGTATATATTTTTCTTCTGTCTCATTAATTTTATCTTGTTTCTAGCTTGTTGAATAGCTGGGGTGAGAATGAATCATTGTTTCTATTTGCTAGATATTGGTCCTCTAAACTGGGAGGTCTTTTGGATCATGTCATTTAAACTGTGTTTAGTATTTTTTTGAAATAGATTTAAACTGTGTAGTTAAACCTGATCAATTTGAACTTTTTTATCCCAGAGCTATCTATTGAGTCTTTAATATTACTAAGGTCATTATAGTTACCGGGTTGTATATATAATAATTTAGTTTCTTTACTCAGTGGTTTTTTTAAATCATGATGCCCATAAACTAAAATATCTTTTTTGATTACTCTTTTAAACTATTTCTTGCAGGCATATATCAAAATTGCTCAAGCTGTATCATCTCGTGCCGTAAGTTCTTCTTTATCTTTAACATTTTATAGAGAAATATTATTGATGATTGTTGTGTATTATTCTGACAAATAGAGATTCCTTTTATAGGAGAAAGTACAATTACTCGACGCCTTAAATGTAGGAGTGGTATAAAGAAATAAAAAAACTGAAAGAAGATGAATAGTTCTAATACCGACAAAATATTTCGACACCCCACCTCAAGTTGGTGCATAGATATCAGTCATGCTCAATTTGTTTATCAAATGTTCAAAACGTGTCCTGGTCAAGTTGTTGGTTAATATATCGGCTAACCACTTATTGTTTATGAGGCAATTTCTTTAGGTGCAGCAGTAACATAATTATGTGATGTATACACATTTTCTGAAAAAATCATATTTTCATAAAATTGAAGGGAATCATTTTCACTTGACTTCCCCCACAAAGATGATTCTTCTCAAAAAAATGTTTGTTTTCAAAAAAGGTAACATCTATTGTGACAAACATTTAGAACCTTTCTGCGCGGAGGAGTAGCCAATAAAAACTCATTTAATAGCACGGGGTTCGAGTTTACTAGGATGTTTATGTTCATGAACAAAGCCATGCATCCAAATTTTTTTAATGGTAAATCTGCAAAGATTGATAGAATGGAAAAATTTTCAAGAAAATTTAAAAAGGTGTTTGAAATTGTAACACACGCGATGGCATGTGATTAATCAAATGTGCAGCTGTCAAGACAGCCTCACCCCACAAATATTTTGGGACATTGGTAAGGAAGTATAATGCTCGTGCCACCTCAACAAGGTGTTGATTTTTTCTCTCTGCAATTCCATTTTGCTGAGGTGAGTTAACACATGAGCTTTGATGAACAATTCCATTTTCTATAAAAAAAATTCCCACGACTGTGTTAAAGTATTCAGTTGTAAACACCTATATTTGAGAGTTAAATTGTGTCGGTTCTAAAAAATCTACTACAATGATGCCTCATGACATACCTAAAAATATTTATAATTTTATTATCTGATCTGTTTGATATTTTGGTTTATGACTCGGCCAGTTTTTCCTTGTTGTCGTTTATTTGAATATGAAATTCCAAACGATAGAACTCACAGAATTTGGAATAAGATATATTAACGATGGATGAGCAAAATGCTCTTACAGTATGAGTGACAAAAGAGATAACTAAAGCATAGAGCTCCTACACCAGAGAAATGATTCTCCTAACAATTACCATTAACTTCCATAACCCACACTAAACCTCAACCTCCCACTATATCCCCTCCACTCTAACTGCATCTCCTAGAAATCAGGCCATGATCATAATAACTTTGATTCTCTCTCTTTTGTTCCTACGGCAATAAACCCTCCATATAATTAATTGGTTTGGCCCCATTTCCACATTAACATTAGGCCCAGGAGTCCTATCACAAACCTTTTCCCAGTTGTTGTTTAGACTTTAGATGTCCATATGCTGTTAATGGTCAACAGATGGTTGGACATTCCTGAATATGTTACACTCAAATGTAACTTTATACTCATTTTCTGTAAAGATCATGACACTTTAATTTTCAGTGACTACAATTAAGATTCCAAAGAAACTTCCTTTGTAGGATTTGATACCACCATCATACCTAGACGAGCTCTCACTGCTGCAGGATCGTATAAGTCCATTTTCCACTGAAGTTGCTTTCAACATGATTGAACAAGAACTTGGTTTATCCTTGGTTGAAATTTTCTCAGAGATTTCACCCGAGCCTGTTGCTGCTGCTTCCCTTGGGCAGGTTCATGCTTTTGGCCTTATTAGTGTATTTTTCTTGCTGATGTTTGCAGCGTTTTGAGATGACATGTATGTATTTTCAGTTTTAAATTTCATTATATTACCTGAAATCAGAACTTATGTCTCTGGGGCATAGGTTTATCAAGCTAGGCTTCGCAGAACAGGAGAGGTTGTTGCTGTTAAAGTGCAAAGACCTGGAGTTCAAGCTGCAATTTCCCTTGACATACTAATCTTGCGTTTTATGGCAGGGCTTCTTAGGAGAGCCGGCAAATTGAATACTGATCTTCAGGTGATGTTGTAACTTGCAATGTGAATAATATTGCTTTTAGAATTTTGAGTAGGTTAACACCAAAATGGTTATTGTTGCTGTTGAAGTTATAGGATTTTGGATAAAAGAAGTAGAAGAATAAGAAGAATTATTGTGAAATACTATTGACAGTAAATTGATATTAACTTGATACAAAAGGAAAAACTCTAAATCTTTTTTATAGAGACATATAAGACTCGTAATTCTAAATAATTAAGAAAATGAGGAAATAAATCATGATGATAGAAGTAGTATGGAAACTAATTCCAGGAGACAAGGAGATTAACTAAGACATTGTAATATAATATCAAAGATATTACTCCCTTCGTCTCATTTTAAATGTCTCATTTTTTCATTTTTCTCTGTATCTAAATATTTGTCATTTTATAATATCAATACAACATTAACTACTTTTTTCCACTAATATACTCTTATTTACTGTACTTCAACTCAACAAACTTGTCAACTAACTGCAACTAATAAGTGCATTTGAGTTGATGAAACTCATTTTATCATTGAAATCAACAAAACTAATAATTTTCTTAAGAATCGCACATAATTCAAATCAGACAATTAAAATGAAATGGAGGGAGTATAAGAGATTTTCTTATATTCTGTTGGAATATTAGAAAATATCTTATAATATCTTTTATATTATATTAGAGTATCTTGAGTTATTTTCTATGATCAATTTATAATCATAGAGAATCTTAGAATATCTCTCATTATTATTATGATTTATTCCTAATTTAGGATTTAGTCTATGTTTCTCTATAAATAGAGATTAGTATTGAGTCTTTTGTAATCAATTCAGCATTAAGCTATTATCAATAATATTCAAACCCTTATTATTTTCTCTCCTCCTTTTCTCTAAAATCCCACAACTTCAACATAGTATCTAGAGCCTATTTTGATCCTCCTTGAACGATATCACCTTTATTCCGCTGTCAAATTCCCAACAATTAGGGAATATAATCATAGTTTCTCTTTTCTAACATTCCATCATTCGGTAAGATTTTTTTCTCGATAAACCGTGTCCTATTTCCGGTTTTTGTAGCTTTTCGTTTATTTTTCAGCAGATCAGTCGCATCACTGTTCATCGCACGGTACTGTTCACTGCGCAAAAAAAAAAAAACTCTGGTCGAAACCCTAAAAAAGATGCGTGCCACAGTGTTGCAGGAATTCAAGGAGTACAAGCCGGCACAAAGTTGTATGTTTCCAACTTGGACCGTGGGTGTCCTGATTCTGATTCTGGGAATAGTGGTCCCACAGATTGTGGTGTCCTTGGGAAGTGGAATGTGGGATCAGATTTTTGGTGGAGGAAACTCTTCAACCTTTGCCGTGACAACTGTTGCAGCCCTTATGAGTGGGCTCTTAGCTTACAGGTTTGGAAGATTTGCAATTCAATTGATGGGATTCTTCTTGGTGCACGATTATTCTTTCTTCGATGGTTCCAAATATGCCCTTACTCTCCAATTTTTTATCAACGAAAATATGTGTCATTGTTCAAACAACTGTTATCTCTCCTGTTTTGGACGCATTTTCTTATTTTGATGATCGATCATGGCTTCGTTTCGTTAGAGTTGTGCTGCTTCTTCTTTGGTGTTTGTCATGCAATTTAGTTCTTACTAATAGATTCCAACAGTAGCTTTTATTCCCACTGATGATCATTATGGTGGTGTCTCTTTTTCCACATATGAATTATATTAGTGATGACTTCTTCCGTTGGTGGTTAGTCTAACGGTGTCTTTTATTTTCATGACTTACTTTATCTTGGCAATTTCTCCCAGATGCACTGGCCTTGCCTTTATCTTCTTGAAGCACGCCTCTCTCTCCTTGAAGCAGATTCGAGTTTAAATATTTTGAGTCTCCACTATTATTGGTTTGAAACTTCCAAATACAATTTTTAGAAGAACGGAGCTTGCTTTGTTCAAATTGCCTACCATGAATCTTTCTCAGGCTGATGATCAATCAGACTATCTGGCTAGGCTATATTTATAGCAATTATCTCCGACTTCACATGCATCCCTGAGTTGCCTCTCCATCTTTTTTATTATTTTGTGGAGCAAAACATTGTTTTCTTGTAGCAAGCTAAAGCTTAGTAAGCTTTAGCTTGAGGGGGAGTGTTGGAATATTAGAAAATATCTTATATATTATATTAGAGTATCTTGAGTTATTTTCTATGATCAATTTATAATCATAGAGAATCTTAGAATATCTCTCATTATTATTATTATGATTTATTCCTAATTTAGTCTATGTTTCTCTATAAATAGAGATTAGTATTGAGTCTTTTGTAATCAATTCAGCATTAAGCTATTATCAATAATATTTAAACCCTTATTATTTTCTCTCCTCCTTTTCTCTAAAATCCCACAACTTCAACGTATTCCATTAATCTTCCCCTAGCTATAGCTTACTAAGCTTTAAGATGGTTACAAATGTACCATTTGAAAGAGCAAATACAACAACCAACTTTCACGAGCTGGAGGAAACCAAACCACAATGATATTGGGTCAGCCGTTGTTCTCGACACAACCAACTTAAGTGCTGGATAGATCGCAAATTTCTTGTGACTTGGTCTTGGTGACTCAACCTTGACAATGGTTGGTTGGTACGACGAGACAACCAAAATAACCAACTTAAGTGGGACAGCTCATCTATAACTGGTACAAACAAAGCAATATTGACGTTGGTTGGACAAAGGGACTTTTGTAAGCCATTGATAATGTGTTAAGACCAATGTTTAGAGAGCTTACCATTAGTTACCAAATTGGGAAAAGGCAAAGCACACTAGGATAAGAGTGACTTGGACAAATGGCCAACTAACAACTTCGAATTGGCACAAACCAAAAAAGTTCGCATCAGCAAACAAGAGATTGAAGATAGGACTAGAAAGGTGCGCACAAACTAGACTAACGCACAAAACATAAAGTTGAGTATATACAAATATGAAAATAGAGCCAATGGAGAAGAGCGACCTTGAAGAGGCATATGAAGGCCTGGAAACCATTGTGAAGTACAGAGGACAGAGAAAACAGACGCTCAAAAGTGTTGCATGTACAACACAACAAACAATTGACCATCAAAACAACCATATCTTTGGACGGATATGTGAAGATGTTAGGACTTAATTAGGTTAAGAGAGTTTGTTACTAGGAGTTAGTTATTTGGTTATATGTTTAGTTAGGATTATTTTGTATAAATAGGGAGTTATGTAGTTAGAATATGATATCTTTTGAATATTGTAAAGTTGAGAACAGAGTAGTAACTCTATTGTGAAGGCGAAACCCTTGGAGGGTAGATTTCTCTCCTATTATTTCCTAATTTCTTAATAAAAAGTCTTCTTAACTTTACAATATTCAAAAGACATCCTATTCTAACTACATAACTCCCTATTAAATAATCCTAACTAAACTTATAACTAACTAACTAACTACTAGTAACTAACTCTTCTAATCTAAGTTCTAACAGACAAGGAAGAACTAGCAATCGCAACAGTGAAGATATCAGATAGAACGACGGCAGAACATGCTGCCATGGAGACATGTAGCAGTGCCTTCCCAAAAATGCAATGGAAGGAGATGGTGCGTTTGAGCGCCATTGGAGCTGAAACATTGAAAAAAGTAGAGAGAAGAATTAGAAGAAATATAATTATAGTGAAATATTATTGATAGCAAATTGATAATTAACTTGATACAAAAGACTAAAAGTTGACCCTTATCTATAGGGATCAAAGATTTAATCGTAAAAATATAGGAAAATCAAGAAACAAATCATCATGATAGTACAACTTAAATGGAAACTAATTCTAGGAGATAATCTAATATACTCTAATATTAGCAACTGATCCTAGGAGATTAACTAAGATATTCTAATATGATATCATAGATATTTTCTTTTATTCTCATAGTTGCCGTAAATGCCTCTCAACTTGAAGACTGGTTGGTGTTAAGTTATTTACTTCGCTATGAACTTAATGTAAGTTAGGAGGCATAATTTATAGGATTTAATTTGTATGAATTGTTAGTGTAAATTTTTTTTCCATATACATTCATCTACATCTCACCATATAAATATTTGTAGAGATGTTTGAGGAACTAAAGTAACAAAATGTTATTATTGTGTGATTTAGTTGTATGCATGTGTAAAAAAGTTTTACACCTTCAGTGCATAACAATTACTCTCTAATTTATATTGCCTATATCATACATAAACACTCATGTCATATCCATCAACTTCATATCTATTTGTATGTATGCATGTGTATTTATATTCTACAGTTCCCTATCACATCACTTTTGTTAGGATATAGAATTCTAATTCTTTTGGAATCCAATTCTTGGGCTCCTAACAACTTTGTTGAGTGCGGCGTTGTATTTATGCAGGCAGTTGTTGACGAATGGGCGTCAAGCCTTTTCCGGGTATGCATGGATTTTCTTGTATTTTCACCAAAATTATGCTCTAGAGTTCACGTGATTGCATGGTGAATTTATTGTGAGACCCTAATTTAATTTATCAAAAAAACAAGTGATACGGATTATATGGTGCAAATAATATGCAAACCATGTTTATTGATTATGGTCTTTTTGTTTTCTGGGTATGCATCGGTCATTTTGTAATTTTTAACAAAACTATTTTATATTATGTGTCATTGCATGGCTCAGTATTTGCAAACTCAAAAGTATTAGTCAAGGGCAAAGATATAAAAAAGCTTCAGAACTGCTTGTGTGAGACTGCATGGTTTGTTATCAATCTTATGCTGAATCAGCATTATAGTTTTAAAGATTGTTCTTGGGGTAACTGTTATGTGTAATGAACTGATGCAAGTTAATCTGTTAATTAATTCAGAAATAACTGAATCAGTATTTACTCATAAAATTTCTCCCCCGCCCCCCCTCTCCTTCTTTTTGTTCCTCTATTTCACACTGAACGCTACTGAACACTAATAAAAACTGTTCATTGGTTTTTAAGAAGATAAGATCTACAGCCTATTAGTTTTATATACAATATTTCAGAATTAAATATCTTAGAAATTCAAATTGAATACAGGCTTGAATGCAGGAGATGGACTACAATAATGAAGCAAGCAATGGTATCAAGTTCAGGTAAGTGCATGCAATCATGGTTTTTAAATTGTGGTTCTGTCCTTGAACCTATGTAAAGTTGTATCATGTATGGTCTAAGTGTGTGCATATGGTTTGATTTAGTTGTAGTTACTCCCTCTATCCCTAATTTTTAATCCTTTAAGGTTTAGGCGCATATACTAAGAAACAAAAATTGGTTAAAATATGCCTTTGTTCTTGGTGTTTGGTCCAGGGATATGACTTAACGTCAGCCACATAAATGTTATCATAACAACATACTACGTCCATCCCCAAATATAGAATTCTGTTGACTAAATCACGAGTTTTAGAAAATTGGTAGTATTATTAAATTTGTTAACAATTTGTATTGTTTTCTGAAGTTTACCATTTAGGAGAGACAATTAAATTATCTTTCCATCATAGTATTTATTAGTTACAAGAAAATATGTACAATAATCATGGGTATTTTGGAAAAGAAATAATAAATGTAGTTGAAACTTTGAAAGAAGTCCTTTAAAAAGGTTCAAGTAAAATTCTCAAGCGGCTCTTATATTTAGGGATAGGGGTAGTAATTCAAAAAATCCCTTTCCTGTAGATGCAAGTTTGATGTATCATGCTTTCATTTAGCATGAATTAAAGTGTTGCTTGTGAATGCATTGTTATTTGTTATCTGTCCCACAGGAACTTATATGGTTCTATACAAGATGTGGTGGTTCCGTTGATGTACACAGAGTACACAACTCACAAGGTCCTTGTTATGGAATGGATTGAGGTAATATACCCTTTACTGCTTGATCACTGTATTTTTGCCAAAATGGTTTCAATTTCATTCACCAAAAAAAGAATGGTTAAATTTCTGTATACATTCGATACGCTAGATAAATTTACGGTATTCCCAATGGCAAGCATGAAATGGACAACCCTGGAATCATTCGAAAATGCCCCAAATATCTTCTTTTGTAATGATCTGAGCTACAACATTTGTTACTTACCTAGAGTAACTAATGTGTAATATATATGACAAGGAAATAGTCATCCTAATTGACATGGTGTGCCTTTTCGATCTAATTCCTGCACAGGACCATTATATCTTACATTTTCATTTTGTTGCGTAATTATGATTTCTGCTGAGATTAGTTTACTATGGCCATTGTAGGGGAGAAAGTTGTCAGAAGTGAAAGATCTCTACCTGATTGAGGTCATCTACGAAATTAGTTGCAAACAAGTTATTCTAAATTTTAATATGTATATTTCTTAGTTTTTCCATAATGTTGCCTGATCCTATTTTGTATTTCCTGATGCTGACTAGGTAGGAGTTTACTGCTCATTCAATCAACTTCTTGAGTGTGGGTTCTATCATGCAGACCCACACCCTGGAAATCTTCTTCGGACCTCTGATGGAAAATTAGCTTATTTAGGTAATTGAAGATTGGAAACTTGATATTCCAATTCCTTAATGTTCGCAAATGCATATTTTATCTTGTTATCCTTGGCATCTACTCTTTTGGCTTTGTATTTGATGTTTTGACAAAATGGCTGGTGGTAATAAGTTGCCAAACTTAGAATTTTTCATCAACTGGCGTTCGGTTGAAGGGTGCATTCGCCCTTGAAGAGCGTATCTGCTCTTGCTATCCTTTCTTTATTAAATAAGGCCTTTTTACTACCAACTTCTTTCAAAAGAACCTAATACTAGATGATATATCTAAGGAGGTAAAAGATATTGGAAGATAATTTTTTATTAAAAAATGTCCTTTTGGGCCAGATTTTGGTATGACAGGTGAATTCAAACAAGAATTGCGTGAAGGATTCATTGAAGCTTGTCTACATCTTGTAAATCGCGATTTTGATGCATTGGCTACGGACTTTGTCACTCTTGGGTATTTATGTTTATTTATGTTCCTTTAAGTAATCAAATTTAACATTTTCTATGCTAAATGAGTTTCCTGCTTGTAATTTTATAAGGCTTCTTCCACCAACTGCAGAGAAAGAAGCGGTTACAAAGGCTTTGACAGGTTTTTACTTTATTGTGTTTAGGTGAATTCAAAGATACAGTTTTTGGAATATATGCTCCAGTTTAATAGTTACAACTATATGCTGAAGATAGCATTTCTCCTTTCTTGAGGTTAATTTGTTAATTCTCTCCCCTGCATTGCTTTGTGTAGGCGTCTTCCAAAATGCTGTTTCCAAAGGAGTTCGTAATATCAGTTTTGGAGACCTTCTGGGAAACTTGGGAGTAACTATGTAAGCTCTTTGCTGATGCATTAAATATATAATGGTAGTAAACACAAAATATTTGACAGTTATTTTTGTATGGTGAGAAAAAAACAGTAGGTGAAATACAATAAGGTCTATGGCTAAAACATGTTGGATATAATCGGCATTGTGGTATATGGTGGCTAGAATAGAGAGAAAAATCGTCAATAAAAATAATGAAGTATTTCGACCAAAGTGTAGTAGTTTGGGAGGGATCCCAAACATCAGACTGAACCCAAGCAAAAGGAGACAAAGTTCATTTGTTGACGTGACTTGATCGGGACCTACCTACGAATGTGTTTTCCTAGTTGAAATGGCTCACAATGCAATCTAGATAACTAGTGTGTGAAATCCACAAGTGTACAATTTTTCATTAAGTAGTATAAATATCGAATCCACATGGAATGTGTCTTTTAGTATCAATTAATTATAAATAAATTAAATCCAGTGACTACTTTGATTAAACATATAGTTGTAATTGATTAAACATAGAGTTGTAACAATGCAAAAGAAATAAATGAAGAAGAGAATAAAGTTGAAAAAGGTTGCTAAAAATTCAAGTAAGATTGTTGTAATATCAAAAAAGATCTCCAAGACCTAGGTTGTCAATGAAAACTGATGAATATAGATTGAATACCCTTTTATTAAGATTAGATCTCTTTTCAAGATTAACTTTCCTAATAAAAAAATAAACATTATGCATTGACATATGTTGCTTGAAATTATCATTTATGTTGCAAAGTTGACTGCTAAACCGATTTTGTGGCAATGCATTGAAATTGCATATTATATCATCTACAATTTTCTATGATGAACTCCAACATGGACATAGTTGTGATGCACTAAATTCTAGTAGAGTTTTTTAGATTCATAAACTCTTAAATTTGTACTCTCTCAGACCCTAATCTTTGGTCTCTTAACCTTTTTATCTTTGCCTCAAAACTTTGGTTGTTTTAGGAAACCAAGATACAATTAAACATGTTTTTGTCTTTGTTCCTTTACAAAAACCAAAAGCATGCATTGAATGAATTTTAGTTTTATTAAATGAATTAAGGTTAAATAGGTGTATACTTGGCTAAGTTTATTATTTCTTAGTATGGGTTCCCAAATTTAAAGGGTCAAAGACTAAGGACAGAGGGAGTAGCATATTCATTATTCTATTATTTTGTCTTCCTGATGTTAGTCATGTCATTGTATAATCTGTTTCTCTTACAGCTTTTTTTTAGACATGCTCTGTGTAATCTTTTTCTCTTACAACTTTTTAGGTATAAATTCAAATTTAGGATACCTTCATACTTCTCACTTGTCATCCGAAGGTAGCGCTTTCCATACAAGTCTTAAATTAATGTCTTCTATAAAACCCTAAACAAATTATTCTGTTGGTAGCCTTGCTGTACTGGAAGGAATTGCAATCGGCTTTAATCCGGACTACAAAGTCTTGGGTAGTACTTACCCTTGGATTGCCAGAAAAGTGCTTACTGACAGCTCTCCTCAGCTTAAATCTTCTTTGGAGAATCTTCTTTACAAGGTAAACATAGGAGACCCTGCATTTCAATGGGTACCTGACGTCCTTACCAATACATGCAATCATGAATCATGTAGCTATATTACTTTTCTTTCTACTTTGCCTCATTGTCACATCATTTTATTGGAACTTCTTTTTTCTATTATTTTTCACTTAATTTTGACGACATACCTCTTTTATTAGGATGGTGTTTTCAAAATAGACCGACTTGAGTCTTTGCTGACAGAGGTAAAATTTTGTAATTTTCTTTCTTCTTTTTACTATTTTCTTCGTGAAGGTAAAATATCATCTTATAAGTTCATTTGAAACTAATGAAATTTTAACCCACATTAATTGATGATACAATACCAATTTATATGCAAAACATAGCGATTGAGAGAGATCACAGTTGTGAATCTACTCTAATGAAACTAAACTGTGTCGACTGTCGAGAGATAATTAAAAAGGTAAGTGTAACTTTTGTAATTTTGTGTATAAATCAGACCACTCACCTCTAGTAATTTTATGTAGAATAAATACAATAGATGATAATTGATATGATTTTCTAATACAAATCCTAATATACGACTAGTTCTAATAATAAATAGGCGGATTTGATTTTTTTGAATTAAAACTCCCCCTCAAGGTAAAACTTACTAAACTTCAAGCTTGTTAAAATGGGTGGATGTGCTCTACAGAAAATAGAAACAACAAAATTCTAGTTGCAGCTAGAGGTGACTACAGAAATTATGGTTGGCCTCACCAGATGATTCTGAATGTGGTTTTTGAGAATGGATCTCACCATACAGCTAGGCTGGTTGAGTCATTGCTGGATGCAAAGAGAAATGCACCAATCGGAAAGAAAAGCCATGGATGAGGCATACTGACACAGCTAGAAAGAATTAGGATGGTAAAGTTGATCGGATGAGAGTGAATGACAGAAGAGGAAAGTCTCAACACGCCAAAAAAATGACGAGGTGAATAGCTCGTTGAAGATTTTTGGGTGAGTGACAACACATGGCTACTTCGATGATGGTGTCATTTAGGTAGGTAGACTCCCGGCAACAATACAATCATGATTGTGCCAGAAGTGACTGATGATGCACGTTGGAGAAGGATCAACCAGCGAAGAGATGTGTTGTTGGAAAAGCACATAGATGAAAAAGTTTCATTGAAACAAACGCAGATTGTTTAGGAGACCCACGAAAAAGAGATGCAAAAGCACTGTAATAATATGGAAACTTCCTGGGAAACTGCAGCTCGCCGCTGGCAGTGGCTATGATGAACCTCCTTGGTCATATAATCAAGAACCTACTCTAACACCATATAAATTTTGTACTTGTGTGTTTAAAATAGCATGTAGAGTAAATAAAATAAATGATAATTGATATGATTTGCTAATTCAAATTCTAATATATGATTCCAATCCTAATAATATATAGAATAAATTGTCTTGTTATTTACAATATCAACAAGAGAAAAATAACCAAATAATATCAGTAAGATACAGTAATTTACATCAAATATCACCAGGTTAACATTACATCAATACTTGGGACAACAAACCAGTACTGATCACATTTAAGACAACCACTGTCAAATTGCAACTGATACGAAATCAACAACTGAGGCAAAACCAGTTGTAAACCACGTCCAAGACAAAAGCAGTACCAACCAGCAACTGAGAAAAAACGTGTGCAAACTGCAACTGAAACTAAACCAATGCTTTTAAGGAATTTGAATTATGCAATGGTTTGATATAATTGATGAATTTTTATGATTTTATAAAAAAAAAACTAAACACTCGCCCTTATTTATACTAATATAGGACTGCAAGTCATAATTAAATAGGGAAACATCAAAGATATATGGAACCTAGTTTTAAGTGATAGTCATATCAAGATATTATACAATATTTTCATATTTTTTAACACAATAATTTAGTGTTTGATGCCTATTTCCTAATTGATCAATGGGTGTGTGGAAATCTTCCACTTTAATACAATTGATTAATGATTATTTGTTTCCTAGAATAAGAGAGATTTGGTCATTATGTTGCCATCTCTCCTCATTAGTTTATTTTCTTTTCTGTTTATTTTAGTTTATGAGGAGTCATTGTATTACTTGTATTTCTTTTCTGATGAGGATGGCTGAGTGCCTACCTCCTCTATATA
This sequence comes from Cicer bijugum, assembly GCA_037974875.1. NCBI lineage: Eukaryota > Viridiplantae > Streptophyta > Magnoliopsida > Fabales > Fabaceae > Cicer > Cicer bijugum. The sequence goes on along the minus strand of JBBPBT010001302.1, from coordinate 6,072,605 downwards.
TTCCTTCCCAGTAACCCTATTGTTTAATATATGAGAATATAACATTTCTATTCTCTAATTTACTACATGGTATCAGAGCAAATAGATCATTCCCATGACCAAATACGACATGGCTACATAAGTAGAAACCAACATACTCAAGGAGGACGACAATGAATCCTTCTCACCTCAAGTTAACGCCAATCATGGTGTAATATTGGAGACCACCACCCATCTACCCATTACAAGACACAAACTGAATGGGAACAACTACCTTCAATGATCACAATCAGTTTTGATGTTCATAAGTGACAAAGGAAAAAATGAATATCTTACTGGTGAAAAAGTTGCCCCAAAAACAGAAGATCCAACCTACAAAAAGGGAAAGATCGAGAACAACATGGTCATTTCATGGCTAATAAATTCCATGACAAACGAAATAGGTGATTTGTTGCTGTAAACCGCAACAAATGAAATTTGGAATGATACAAAGGAATTTTTCTCAAGCAAAGAAAACACATCAGCCATCTTTGAGAGTATAAGACAACTTTGCAGGATGTGCGACAAGGAGATCTAACAGTCACACAGTTCTATAACTCTTTCATTCGTCAATGGAAGCGACTTAATGTGTTTGAAGAACATAGTTGGACCTGCTCGTCTAATTCCAAGAAATACAAGGAGATTGTTGAGAAGAAAAGAATTTTCAAGTTCTTGATGGGATTTAACAAGAACTTGGATGAAGTATGAGGAAAGATACTTGGAACCAAGCTTTTACCAAGTGTCAAAGAAGTACGAAGAGAAGAAAGTAGGAAAAAAATGATGTTGGGAAAGTCCTCTACAATAGCTGTCATGGAAAATCAATTAGCACTTGCTGCCCGAGGAGTCCACCATCATTCTGGAGATAATTGGTTGAAGAAGAAGAGGCCTTGGTGTGATCATTGTCAAAGAACTGACCACACTAACGACACATGCTGGAAAATACATGGGAAACCTGCTAATTGGAAACCTTCAAAATCCACCATGGACAGGGAAAGTCGAGGCAATCATGTCTCAAATGAAGAAGTAAATCACATAGCTGCTCCCCAATCCACTCCATTTGGTCAAGAGCAAATTGAAGCCCTCCAAAAGATGTTCTCTTAGATGTCCTCCCAAAATGGTACCAAAGTTGCACCATTAGCTCACTAAGGTAATTTCTTAAGTGCTCTTATTGCTGAAACTGAAATTATAAGCCATGGATAGTTGATTTGGGTGCTTCAGATCACATGACGGGGATAAATCACTATTTCATCAGTGCAGTCCATGCTATGATAGACTGTTTGTAAAAATTGTTGATGGTTCATTCTCTAAAGTAGTTGGTACAGGTTTGGTCACTCTCTCAAAAGATACAGAGCTTAAATATGTCCTACATGTTCCAAACTTGGATTTCAATTTGTTATCTGTGAGTAATCTTTCAAATGATCTTAATTGTGTTGCCAAATTTGCCTCAAATTTGTGTGAATTTCAGACTTTGGATTCGGGGAGGACGATTGGTAGTGCTAAGATTTGCTCAAGACTCTACCTTCTTTAAACAAATCATCCTCCTATAAGACAAACTCACAATGCAACTTGTGTTGAGTCAACCAACCAACAAAATAAGGACAATGCTATTATGTTGTGGCATTATCTTCTAGGTTACCCAAGTTTTATGCATCTTCAAAAATTGTTTCCTTCATTATGCATAAATAAAAATCCAAAGTTTTTCCAATGTGAAGTTTGTCAATTTTCTAAACATGTTTGTCATTCTTATTTTATGTTACCTTATAAAGCCTCTCATCCTTTTTCAATGATTCACAACGATGTGTGGGAACCATCTAGGATAAAAAATATCACAGGATCTAGATGGTTTGTGTTGTTTTTGGAGGATCATTCTAGAATAACATGGTTGTTCCTTATGAAAGTAAGTATGGACTTGGTCAAATTTTTCAAAATGGTTCACACTCAACTTCGAACCAAAATTCTGGTTCTAAAAACAGATAATGAAATAAAGTACTTTGAAACGTCTCTTGGAGAATATTTTGACAGCCATTGGATCATTCATTAAAACTCTTGTGTTGACACCCCACAACAGATTGGGATAGCAAAAAGAAAAAATAAACACGTCCTAAAAGTTGCTAGATCTCTTATGTTTACCACACATGTTCCAAATTTTTTTTGGGGTGAAGCTGTCTCAACAGCCACATACTTAATAAATAGAATGCCTTCTCGCGTACTAAAATTTCAAACTCCATACCAAATCATTTCCAACTATTTTCCTCATACCCATGTCCTATCTACTCTTCCAACCAAAGTTTTTGGTTGTTCTATGTTTGTCCACCCTACAAGCCAATGAACTTGACCCAAGGAGTCTCAAGTGCATATTTATAGGGTACTCTCCTAACCAAAAAGGATACAAATGCTATTCCCCAACTACTAGAAAATTTTATAACTGAAAATTCAATCATTTTATACCAAAATTGATATTCAGGGGGAGAGTTTCACACAAGAATACCAACTTTGGGATATTGAAGCCTTGGAGTCAACCTACAGTGAGAATTTCTATGTGTCACCTCAAGTAAACCAAACTGACCCAAATGTGTGTCCCTTGGTTCTAGCAAATCTTTCCCCATGCCCATGTCAGACCAGCCCAATACTTAGCCTTCTATTCTACCTCTGCCCATGTCAGACCAGCCTAATTCTCAGTCTGAACTGCCTAAAACTCAGTCCTCTGTTCTGCCAGTGTCAGAATAGCCTTCAGAACAACCTCCTGTTCAGCCCTCTAATTCAGGTTCCAAATTATGTCCATGAAACTCTCCTAAAGCCTGAATGGAAGAAAGCCATATTGGAGGAAATTCATAAACTTGAAAAGAACGGGACTTGGGAGTTATTTGATCTACCATCAGGAAAACGTCCAATGGGATGCAAGTGGATTTTCACCATTAAACAAAACTTAGATGGCAACATCAACAGATTCAAGGCGCGGCTGGTTGCAAAAAGGTTTACACGATCCTATGGGATTGACTATCAAGAGACATTTGCACCTGTTGCAAAACACAACACAGTCCATATTTTACTCTCACTTGCCTCAAATCTTGATTGGCCTCTCAATCAAATGGATGTGAAAAATGCTTTACTAAATGGTGATCTTGAAGAGGAAGTTTACATGGAGATTCCCCTGGGTTTTGAGACCTCTATCAATACAAATAAAGTTTGCAAACTCAAGAAATCTTTGTATGGATTGAAACAATCACCTAGAGCTTGGTTTGACAGAATCGCAAAGGTGGTAAGGAAGTTTGGATACATTCAATGTTAGACAGATCATACAATGTTTCTGAAAAAATCACAGTTAGGGAAGAAGGCTATTCTTATTGTATATGTTGATGATATTGTTCTAACAGGAAATAAAGAGATTAAAGATTCTCCTAACCAAAGAATTTGAGATCAAAGACTTGAGAAATCTCAAATATTTCTTTGGGATGGAGATTGCTCGATCTAAGAAAGGTATTTCAGTTTCTCAACGGAAATATTTCCTAGATCTTCTAAAAGAGACATATATGCTTGGATGTAAACCATCTGAAACTCCTATGGGTGCTACTATGAAGCTAGGGACTCTAGACAATAGTGCACCTGTTGATAAAGGAAGATATCAAAGGTTAGTTGGAAAACTCATTTATTTATCTCATATTAGACCATATATTAGTTTTGTAGTGAGCCCATTCATGAACTGTCCCACAGAAGAACATATGGAAGCAGTATAAAAAATTATTAGATATTTGAAAATGACACTAGATCAGGTATTATTTTTCCAGAAGACAACAAATAGAGAAATTGAAATACTCACTGATGCTCATTGGATAGGATTTGTGACTGATCGACACTCAAAATCAGGCTATTGTACCTTTGTTTGGGGAAACTTAGTCACTTGGCGAAGTAAAAAACAACCTGTTGTGTCTTGTTGTTCAGTAGAAGCCGAATTTAGAGCTTTAATTCAAGGTATTTGTGAGGGGATATGGTTAAAAAGGGTGCTTCATGAAATTGGAGTCCTAAACTCAATTCCCATAAAGGTGTTGTGTGATAATCAGTCTACCATCAGCATTGCTAAGAATCCTGTTAATCAAGGCAGGACGAAACATGTTGAGACTTGAGATTGATCATCATTTTATCAAAGAAAATATTGAAAATGGGAATATATCACTCTAGTATACCCCTACAAGCCAACAAACTGTTGACATTCTCACCACAGCAGTGCTAAGGAAAACATTTGAGAATCTTACATCCAAGCTAGGATTGCTAAACATCTATAACCTAGCTTGAGAGGGAGTGTGGATATCTGCCACTTTAATATAGTTGATTAAACATTATTTGTTTCCTAGAATAAGACGATTCGGTCATTATGTTGCCATCTCTCCTCATTAGTTTATTTCCTTTTTTGTTTATTCTAGTTTATGAGGAATTATTGTATTAATTGTATTTCTTTTATGATGAGGATGGTTGAGTGCCTAGCTCCTCTATATATTCCTTCCCTGTAACCCTACTGTTTAATATATGAGAATATAACATCTCTATTCTCTGATTTACTACAGGGTGGAAGCTTGTTTCATGGGTATTTCCATAGTTTTTGCAAAGATCTCTCAATTATGTGCGTTATTGTTAAACTGAACTTGACTTATTTGAAGAGATTTAATCAATTAATGTATCAAAATATGTTATAAATAGCGTATTTTGTAATTTTTTGTAATATTTGTATTTGGCCCATTGATTAGGACTATTAGGTTTGATGTCGTCTATATAAACATGTTGGTGCTTGTACTCTTTTTCAACTTTGAAATATATCAGAGTTATTTTCTACAACGTACATTGAATTCTCATCCTCCAGCTGGATTTCCATCTATCCACTGGTATCTAAACAAAATACTTGGTCAATGTCGTGGGTATTTTCTAGAAATCTGCTAAAAAATATGACAATTGTAGAATCACCTTTCTTTGTTCAGCAAGCAATTTTAGGGAGATATTCAGTTCAAAGCATCATGGAAATTCTTTAAGCTACCTTGTGCAATATGGCATGAGTTAGCCTTTTTTATTTCCTTCCTAGTAAATCCTGTTTCTTGCTGAGTTTCTTCAAAATCCTGTCCTAATAAGGTTTCATGACAGTCTCTCCGTGCCAAAACAGATAAGTCCTTAGTAAAACAACCTTCTGAAGGCGCAGATTCGAAAATGGTTATGAAGGAAATGCTTTCTTTTACATTAACAGGAAAGGTACATATTGTCTTCCATTACCAATTTACATTCTATTTTGCAACTGCATTTAACTTTCCTTCCTAACATGCCTTCCGTGATAATCTTTGCAGGGTGAATTTGTGAGGACAATAATTGTTAAAGAATTTGCCAAGGTATGTGTTTTCATAATTGTTCATTGATTACTAAAATTACAACAGCAGTGAGGAATATGAAAAATGAAATTTTGGATGTTTATTATAGATTGATAGGCTATATTTAATTGTTGCTTTTGTTATTTCCTTTATAGTTCCTAATTCTTGCATTGCATAACTTTTCATAGATACATAATACTTTACTAAAAATGTTCATTTCATGGTTGTTCTTAGCACATGTTCATTTCATGGTTGTTCTTAGCACATGTTCATTACACATGTATTATTTTTCAATAGTAGGATTTCATTGACATGTCGTTCCATGATAAAATTTAGTTACACGTTGGCTTTATTTTTCAACATTCTCATATTTCTCTTCTATTTCTTTGCTTTCAGTCTATATGAGTATTGTCAAACTTTCCCAAAAGCTCAAGCTTCTAGGTGAAGGCACATAAATAATTTTTCATTGTATTTCTAATATGACCCCTTACACAAGTGCTCTTTGGGTTGAAATGTGGACAATGCATATTAGTCCCTGTGAGGAAATTCAATCGTTTATTAGAAGAATGGGGCCACAAAGTATTGAACACTAAACCACTGGTCATAAAGGCTCTAATACCTTGTCATGAACCAACAATGCCAATAGCTTAAGTTGTTAAATAAAGATACGTGAACAATGCCAATATTGGTGATCTAATATATATAGTTGTTAGCTTATAAAAAAAATTGTATTTCTAACATGACCCCTTACACAAGAGCTGATTGGACTTGAACTGTAGACAGTGTATAACTCCCCCTATCATGTGCTGAAATTCGGTTTTTTTATTTGAAGAATGGGGAAGCAAGGACCAAACTTTACCACTGCTCATAGAGGTTCTAATACCTTGTCATGAACATCTATGCCAACAGCATAAGTTATTAAATAAAGACATGTGAATGATTTTAATCATATTGCTAACATGTATCTTGTCTAAATTATTGAAAGCAAACAATAGAAATAACCTTATGAAATGAGGTTTAAGTTTCTTTGGTAAGGTATGGATGGATTCAGTTTTCAACAAGCACTTTAGGAAAAACAAATTTGAAATGATATTTTTTAATAAGTACAGTTTCTCACAAACAAAAATCAGCTTCTGCACTTCAATATTTTCCGTAAGTTACGAAGAAAATATTTATCTCAGTTGAGAAGATCCTAAAAACTAGAAGCTAATCCATGTTGAGTCTTTGTCATGTTTCTGCCTCCTCATGCATTCTAGGCTGCTGTAGACTATTTGTTTAATCTTTATTTTTGTTTTTTTGCATGATATTAGTTTAATCATTTTAACTTCACTAGCTTCTTCGTTCTTCATTTCTTATTACCCCCTCCGTGTGTAAAAATTTGCTTTCAATCCAAATGTAGGGTTTAGACGCACTTGGGATAGCTACCTTGGAAAAAGCTGCTGCAAGAGTTCCTTTCAGCTCTTTCTTTTTTCCGTCTATAATGACCGAAGAAGATATGGTCAACCTAAGGACCTTCCAACGCCTTATGCTATTACTTTCAGGGACCAGAAGAAAAGAAGACCTTAATACAGTAAGATTTGTAGTTTACAAAAAATATCTACATCTATGCATTGGTGTAATTTTATATCATTATGAATTTTTCGTTTTTAGGGCCACTATAAGTCTTAACCTGATGTTTGAAACGGGAACTTCAGTATGTTTCTTACATGATTACAATGCCCGTGAAAACCAACTGACCTTCATACATTATACTGAAGCTAAAAACTATGTACCCAAAACAATGGAAAAAGCCAAAAAATGGTTGAAATTTAAACTTTAAACACACTCTTCCGCTATAGCAATGTTGTGTAACATAGAGGTACTAGGGGCTTTGCAGAACCCGGTTGAATTATGTTTTTGAGTAGCAGCCAAATAGTGGAAGCTACAGCGAAGCTTCTCTAAAACCCTGAATATGCCCTCAAATTATAATCATAGGAAATCCTGCTGGTACAAAAACAAAGAAATAACTTGTAAAATATTCTATACTAAATGTCCTACATTGTTTTCTCTGTCAATGTCATATAGGGAAACAAAAAGGATGGTCCTGACCAGAATCAAATTCTTGACACGGGGGAGCTGTCGGTAGTTTTAAATCAAATTGATTCCATTCAAGACATTCTTCCTCTTCTTTCTATCATTCCTGAGGTAATGTAAGCATTTGCGTATTATTTTAGATATGTAACCACTTACCCATTTTCACTAACACAGACAAGTTCCAAGCCATATTTCACATCCTGATGATATTCTTTAGTCCTGCTGATGCACTATATATGTAAATTTCAGCTCCCACCAGAGTCCCAGCAGCAATTACTTCAATTGCCAGCTAATTTGGTTCGACAGTTAATATCCCGTGCTGCCGCAAGAACAATTAAGAGGGTGTTTTTGTGATACAGAAGCAGCTGAAATGTTTTTGTGCCTTTTTACTAAGGTGATAGAAGAACATTGAATGACACAGCCTATGCTACAGTGATTTATTCAGCTAGAAACTATGTGCCTTCAATTTCATCTTTTCTTATTTAATTTGTGTGTAAGTATTTGTAATTTTTCATATCAGCTTTGTCTCTTTTCAACACATTAAATACATTGTAAAAAATATATTAGATTCATAATTTTCCAATAACTTTGTTTTAGACATGTTAAACATTGCCCTAGGGCACTTATTACCATTTGTCTTCAACAAATCTTTACCTCTATTTTTTATCTCTCTCCATCTCTCTCTCAATAGTAGTAGCAGTATAATAATAGTAGTAGCTGTGGGGGCAGAGCATCCAAGAGCCATGGCATTAGCTTCAGTGAGCATATGAAAGACAGTTGAAAAAAATATGTGTATTTATTACTTTTATATCATACCCACCACAAGGGACGTGACTTTTGTTGTATCTTTGTAGTTTGTTGAGTTTTGTTGTTGCTTCTTTGAGATGAGATTTGCGTGGTTGGTCGAATTTTATTCGATCCAAAGGGAAAGAACAATGATCAAGTTTGTTCGGATATGCAAAATCTTTATATTTTTAATAACCTTTCTCTTTGTTTGTGATGTATCTTGACACTCCTTCTCAAACTTCTGAATTGACGATCAACCATATGAACAATAACTTCTAGAACATTTTTAATTTTTGTTAAGAATATAATATTAATTAATTAATAACTTATTTATAATCAGAAAAATAAAATCAATAAAAAAGTTAAGTAAGAGCGATAAATTGTGTATTAAAAGAAATCTTGAAAGAAAATTAAATTTGTGTTCAATGAAAGAAAGTCATTATATGTGGAAAAGAACATTAAGAAAAAGTTATTAGTTTCAAAAGCATAAAACAATGAATAGAAAAGAGAACAAGATAATTGAAGAGCTTTATCTTATCGAATAACCTTTATTTCAAGATCAAACATAGTCTAGTATAACACAATCTTACACTTAAACATACATCTTTCTAAGATAGTCTAACAAAAAAAAAA
>JBBPBT010001302.1:6045788-6063466 GCA_037974875.1 Cicer bijugum | reverse complement strand
TTTTTCCCTCTTAAATTATAAATGTGAGACACTCTAAGTTATTTTCATTCAATTTTAATTCTTTAAATTATAAATATTAAATATTTGATTCCTTTATGTTATATTTTAATCCTTTTTAATAGTATATAATCTTATAACTTAGACAATTATAATATTTATTTTTTATAAATTAATAGATTAAAATGGTTGATATTTATAATTTAAGAGACTAAAACATGATATCAAATATCAAAGTAAAACCTAAAATTAACATAAAGGGTAAAAATGTAATTTTATTTGTTTATTTATTTTTATCTCATGAAGAAATGCTCATGTATTCTAAATAGTAAGTAGTCTTGGTTGTACAAGATCTCATGGGAATTTCATCTCCTCATATGCATGTATTGATTAGTCTACATCTAACCCTGTTAAATACTAGTTGTGGCGAAGATTTTGAGAAGCTTGCTGGCAATATCTTACGAGGATTTCGAGAAAATAATAAATATCTGACGTTGTAGATTTCGAGAAGCTTTAAAAAAATATCCAGCAGAAGGATTTCTAGAAAATTAGATAAATTTCTAACATTGTTTATAATGTATATGCGGGTTTGAGTAGTCGTAAGAAAAATAAGATAGTTATTTGAATTCAACTGTTTTTCTTATTCAAAATATAAAACTCATATTTTTTAAGATTTTTATTTTTCTTAAAAACATGAATTCGAAAATAAATTGAACAAAAAATTAAAGAAAATTAACAACCCAATTTAGAATAAGAAATTCATTAGTCGAACCAATCCAACTGCATAAACTGTTAATATGTATAATCCAACCGATACAAAAATTGATCGAAATTGAATTTGAATTCACTCAAATCACTTGATGCTCAACCCTAACTTGAAGTGATATCACAATTGAAAGTAAATTTCCACAAAAACAAGTTAATAGGATTAAATATTCATCAAGAACGTAAGAACCAATTATTAGAAAAGTAAGAAGTACACTCTCTATGTGGAAGAGTAAAAACCTATCAATAAAAAGTGGTTTATTTTGGTTGTGTTCTATATATGCTATTGCATTACCAACATATTTTCTTTTATTCTACGACGTTTCATCAAGTATTATTTCGAAACTCGACTTTTTATTTAATTGTTTTTAGTGGGGATGGGGGTGATGAGGCAAAGAGAGTGAATTTGGGTTATTACTAAGAGTATGTGTAGAGTGGGAAACTAGGGGTTTAGATATAAAAACAATTCTAAGAGCTTTTTGTTAGGAAATTGAGTGTTTGAGATTATATAGAGATAAAGATAGTTTGTGGTATCGAGTGATGTAACATAAATATGATTAGGGATGGTGGAAGACTTAAGCCAACATGGTGGAGGGATGTGAGGAGGCTAGAGTCGGGATTACGATGTTTTAATCTTAATCGGTGCTGAAATGCCATTTCTAAATCAATGGGAGACAAAACAATCTTCTCAAAATAAAATAAACTAGTATTTGAAACTCTAACAATCACACACACATATATATATATATATTTATTTATTTGTGGAGTAGTCAACGTTTTCGAAATTTGCACAATAACATTTTTTTTTTTAAGTCTGGAATCAATTTTGGGCCATGCCCGTTAATGATATTCTAGACTATTTTTGCACTGATTCGGAATGAAATTTGGGCTATGCCCGATAGAATTTTTTTTTTTAATATATATATAGGCCAATATTATTAGGCCTTTTTGATTCATTTTATTTGTAAGATGCCGAAACAATCGTCTTCATTTTCATATTCCGCATCTACGGTGTCTTCTGAAACACTGTCTGACGAATGTTTTGATGATTGGGCCTTACTTTTGAGGAGTTGGGCCATGATCTCAAAATATTCTTCTTCGGATTTTGCTGTTGCTAGCTGTGTTTGGGCAAATGACTTTTGAGCCAAGAATTTAGTTACTGTTTGATCTGGTTTCTTCATTCCTTGTTTTTGGAGCCATATTGATACAGCCTGTTTTTTGAGACTTTGTGGAATAGAAAATTTTGTCCACCATCTGACTTTGAACTTTCTGATGATGATTGTTTGGGTCTCTTTTTGGTTAATGTCAAAATACCAGGCTAATACCTAGGGTAGAAAGAATTTGGTAGAGAATAGCATTAGAGGGTGAAAAATGCGTTCTCGATCGGTCGGTTTATAATTGGTTTTGTATAATTGGAAGCTTTCTTGGACTTCCGGTTTTAAGATTTCTGGAATAGAGCCAAAGAATTTCCACCAATGAGCAAACCATTGAGGAATTTTTGAAGGTTCCATAGTAAGGTTAAAGAAAAATAGCCAAGTATGGCTAAATTTTTGGTTTTGAGTGAGAAAAGTGTTGTACTAGGCTTGCTGATAATCCTAGTAATTAAAAGTTCTACAATGGCTTATTGTATTTTTGAAATCGAGTGGGAACTGTTTTGGTGTGTGTAGGTTTGATCCCCATTCTGATGGTGGGATGATTTTGTGGATTTTTGCCGTTGAATAGGCTACTGGGCCTTCTTTTGGGTTGTCTTGAATTGTTACAGATCTTGTACATTCAAGAATAGATTTGTAGTAAGGCTGGGATTTTGATAAATCATATGGTTTGAAAAACCAGCCTTCAGGGAAATTTTTTGAGATGACGGATTGAGGATTTCTATTATAAAAATGATCCTCAATTGTCCAAATGTTTTGATAATCTATTTTGATAAAATACTCGGATTTTTGTTTAAACATAGTATTTTCAGAGTCATTTACAATAATTTTTTAGGTTTCTCCTTGAGAGAGTTTTGAAATTATTTTACAGGATGGTTCCTCCTGTAAAGGTTTTGAAATAATTTTTTGAGAAGGGGTTTTTGAAGATTCTCCTCTTTCCTGCCCTGTCAACTTAGGCAATTGAATTTGGAGGGATTCAATCTCCTGTTGGAGTTTGTGGAGTTTTGCAATTTTTTGTAGTTGAAGGTTTTCTTCAATCGAGTCTTTTACTTCCTGGAAATTGTCAGGACCAACTATTGCTTGGCTGGCAAGCCATTTTTGGATTTGGTTTTGTTCTTCATTTTCTTCGACAGCTTCTTTCCAAGACCGGATTGGTTTTGCTAATGAAATAGGTTTTGGGGTTTCTTGAGGTTGGTCCTTTTGGACCTCGGTTCTTTTAGATTTTCTGGGCATCACTCAAGTCCTATTTTGGAGAAATTCTCTGGTTAGAAAATCTGGAATTGAGTTTTGATCTCCTTTTATAAATTCAATTTCAAAATCAAAAATACTAAGGATTGCTTGCCATCTGGCAAAAATTTGTTTTGATGCAATGTTCTGAACATCTTTTTGTAAAACTTCTTTTGCAGATTTGCAATCAATTCGAAGTAAAAATTTTTGATTGAGTAAATCACTTTGAAATTTTGTAATGCACATGACAATTGAAAGAATTTCTTTTTAAATATTAGAGTAATTCTTTTGGCAATCATTCTAATGTGCAGATGTAAACTGTACAATGCATTCTTTGTTATTTGTTATTTGTTTAAGGATGCCTCCATATCCTATATCTGAAGCATCTGTTTCAACAATTTTTTGGGCTGAAGGGTCAGCTAAATGTAAACAAGGTATTTCTTTTACTTGTTTTTTGATTATTTGTACTATTTTTGTGTGTTCTTCAGTCCAAGTGACATGATTTTTCTTCAATCTATCATGTAGAGGTTTTGCTATCCTATTGATGTTCGGACAGAAATCTAACACATAGTTTAAAGATCCTAAAAACCTTTGTAATTGTGTTTTGTCAAGGATTTTGTCAGGGAATTTGTCTGCGAAGGATAAGGATCTCTCAATGGGTGTAATAGTGCCCCGAGATATGTAATGTCCTAGGAAACGGATTTTTATTTGGAAAAGTGAGACTTTAGATTTTGAAACAACCATACCATTTTTCTTAGTGATCATTAAAAATGTTCTAAGATGTTTGAAATGTTGTTCAATAGTTTCTGAGAATATTAAGACATCATCAATATAGACAATGCAGAATTTTGAAAATGGATTAAAGATTTCATTCATAATTCTTTGGAATTCTGAAGGAGCATTCTTCAATCCAAAAGGCATTACCGTCCATTCATATTGGCCGAAAGGGACCGTAAAAGCTATTTTATAACGATCTTTTGGATCAATTTGTATTTGCCAAAATCCTGATTTCATGTCAAATTTTGAGAATATAGATGAAGAATGTAATTTTTGTAAAAGATCTTTTTTGTTTGGAATCGGGTAACGAATCCATTTTAAGGCTTTGTTTAAAGGTTTGTAGTTTATGACTAACCTCAGTGTACCTCTTTCTATTTCAGAATTTTTATTCACATAGAAGGCTGCACAACTCCAAGGTGACCTGGATTTCGTAATTAGACCCTTTTGTTCTAGGTCTTGGATTTCTGCTTTGCAGTGTGTTTCAAGTTCGTAATTCATTTGAATAAGTCTAGCTTTCGTAGGGATTAGTTTATCGGAAAAGTCATTCTCATAGGGTAGGTCTACCATATGTTGTTTTCTATTCCAAAAAGCATTTGGTAAATCTGAACATATTTCGTTTTCAATTCTTTTTTGGAGATCTGAAATTTTTTGTTTGACGAAACTATTTTGTAATTGTTGTTCGGTTTTGAGAAAAGAAACATCTTGTTTTAAGAAATATAAATGTTTTTCTTTTCCCTGAATTAAACAATTTAATTCAGATTTGTAAACAGAACAAGCTTTTAAAAGGTTTAAATTCTTTGTTCTGGGTTTTTCAATAAAAGGGAAAATGATTTTGGCTTCTTTTGTTTTGCAAGAAATGCTGTCATAGTTAACTGAGTAGGGGGTTATCATGTTAATGAAAGGGGTCCCTAAAATGACAATATGAGTAATATTTTCCAGTAAAACAAAAGAAGTTTTGATTGAAACATTACCATTTTTAATGGAAGCTTCAGTTTTACTTTTTATAATCATGTTGGAGTTATTAGCCGCAACAAGTTTTTCATTAGATTTTTGTAGAAATCTGTTTGGTACAATGCTGCTTTTTAAACAATTTAAATCTGCTCCAGTATCAAAAAGTGCAATTGTTTCAAATTTGAAATCTTCAGAGTAAACTAAATTGATTTTTATCAAATATTTTCTTGTTGTTATGGTTCTTAAAACAAACAAGAAATCTTCTGGGATTTCTTCTAAGTTTTCAATTTTGTTAGAATATTCTTCATTTTCTCTTTCATCTTCATCTTGTTCATGGTTAGAGGTTTGATTTTGTACCTGTGAAAGAAGATTTTGAAGAATGTTTGAATCAATTTCTTGTTTTTGTTTAAGAGTTTTTAACTCTTGTTTTACAGTTTTAATCTCTTCTTGAAGAGATTGAATTGTGACATGGGCTTGTGAGTTTGTTCTTTTTCCCAAGATATTTGTTAGGTCATAAGTGGTCTTGGGAAGTAATTTTGACGAGGATGTAGGAGGTTGGCCATGTTTTGATTCAAAAGTATTTAGAAGTTTTCCTATTATTTCTTTTTGAAGTTTTGTATCTTCTACCTGTTTTACAATATCAAGAATTAGTTCTAGATCCTTAGTTAAAACGTTAATGGATTTTGTACTTGTATCTGAATCGCTAAGAGAGTCGGAGGCTCCTAGTTCGTCAAACTGTAAAGGTTTATTATTCTCTGAAGAACCCATTTCAGAGTCTGTGGCAGTTTCTTCTTCAGAGGTTTCTAAAAGTATTGCTTCTATTTTTTGAATTATTTCTTCATCGATTTTTAATTCATGGAGCTTTTTATTTCTCTTGCAATATCTTGAAATGTGTCCTGTTTGGCCACACTTGTAACAAGTTGTTTGTTTTGACGTTTGAGGTTCAGACTTCTTTTGAAAAGGTCTTTTCTTGTAAAAATTGGGTTTTCTTTGGTTGTAAGAATTTTGGGGTCTATATTTTTTATAGAATTCTAATCTTCTTGGTTTGGTGTGGGGTTTTCTATATGTTTTCAAACAAGATCCTCCACAGTCTTTTGAAATATTGGTCATGGGTATTTCAAACTGTTTACAAAAGGATCCTAATTCTTGTCTAGTTCTTTTCATTTCCCATTTTAGATGTTTTTGTAGTTTTAAATCTTGACAGATTTTCAATCCTTCCTTTTGAGTGAAGCTAACCAATTCCCCATAGGTTAAATGGTTATATGGTATTTGGTTTACCCCATAGACTTCTTTGATCCTGTTTCTGACCTTTTCTCCTAAAAGAGTTGGGAGTCCTGCAAGGAATTTCTCCTTCCAGAAAGGTTGGTTTGAGTCTTCTCTTAACATGACTCTAGTTAGGAAAGTGTTTTTGTAATATTGGAATTCAGAAAGTTTTTTACATCTAAGGTTGGATAGGAGTTCAGCATTTTTATCTTTTAAGTGTGATGGGATCACCTATGAAGTGCAAGCTAATTGTGTGTATTAGTGTTGCAACTGTATCCGGTATTGGGTTTCCTATTTCGTCGAGGATAGTAATTCCTTCCTCTGTGGTTTGGATGGCGTTTAAAATTTCTAAGTGTTGAAGGGTCGTGAGATGGTAATCCCACCATCCTTTGAGTTGGCCTGAGAATCCTGCTATTAGGAGTTCAGCTATGGCTTTGTCGGGTGTGTTGGCTTGGGTTTTGTAAGCATTTGATGCCATTGTCATTTTCTGGAGGAGACCTAAGATGTTATATTCAGACATACCATCTATGTTCCATTCATAGACAGTGTTGGCATTGAATTTGGATTAAGAGAGGACATTAGGTCTATTTTCAATACCTAAGTCTGGTGCGGTGACCATGGCTAAAGGTTGATCCTTTTGCCATTGAAGTTTACACAGGTTTTGTGGTTCTTGTTCGGCTTCAGAAATTTGGTCTAAAGTTGTAACAATTTTGTCAAATGTATCTTTGGCTACCATTGGTGTGGAGGTAGAGGAATGTTCTATCCTACTGAGTTGCTCATGTAAGGCTTGGGTGAATTCCGATCTGCCTTCCCTAAACAATTTTTGGCTTGTTTTTGAGATTTGGAATGGTTTAAAAACTGGGTTTTTTAGTTTTGGATCAGTCGTTTCAATTGGAGAGACAATGGTATTTTATTGATTTTCTTCTATCTTAGTTAATTGTTTTGCTATTGTACTAAGATGGATATTTGTAAAATTATTTTGTTGAAGGATATTTCGGATATCTTTTTCAGAACTTTCACTTGGGATTTTGAAAGGGGCAGCTTCTACTGGTTTTTCTGGATGTGTTATTATGATCTGCCTTAGAGGTGGGTGTTCAGACTGGATTTTTTGTCCAGTTGCTAAATCCCATTCTGGGGTTTTGTTTCTGGTTGTTATGGGATTAATGGAACCTAGGTTTTGTTTGAAAGGATAAGAAATTTGGTTTTGTTTGGAATAAATTTCAAACCATTCAAAAAATAGAATATGAGTCTTGTTTTGTAAAATGAACTTGTAAAATTCATCTTGAATATCTCGTCTTTGTTTTAGAAAGTTTTTGAAGAACCAAGTTCTTTTTTCAGTATTTTTGGAGGCATAAAAATCGTTATGGAGAATAGTTTTATTAACTTCAAATTCTTTTTCTATAACATTGAGTTCATTTACAACATTTTCAGTTATAGCAAAAAAAGATGGCGAAGTTGGTCGAGAAATGTTTTGTTGCTCCTCATTAGTATTTTGAGGTGCTGTGTAAATTTGGTGAGATATATTTGTGGAGTAGTCAACGTTTTGAAAGGAAGCACTTGGTATGCTGGAACATGAAAAACGTGGTTTAGTAAAGCTTTCAAGGTTTTGAGGCAATTGTATGTTTGGAGGTGGTCTGGAGGAACTAGCATCAGAAAACCTGGCACTAGAAGTTCTTGAAAAACTTAGTTTTACCCTACCGTCATTGTATTGTATGACTTCTTTAAGATTGTTGTTTGGTTTAGATTGTTCAAGAGGCTGTGGTCTAACAGCTCCTTCTAGAATTCATTCTTCAGGAAGATTAATATCTTTCCAAATGATGGTTTTTGGGATAACAGTGTTGGCTTTTGTTAAGTCAGTTTGTAAAAATAGAGTTTCGCCCTTTTTGTTTTCAATATTTTTTGTTGCCGTGAAGGCTGAAAACATTGCTTTGTAATGGACTCTGTAAATAATGGCTACTGGAATAGATCCTGCTAACATTTTGTAGTTATGAGTTTTGATTTGTAATAAGAGAGATTTTGTGATGTTAGGATCATTTAAAGATAAAGAAAAATTTGGGTAACATCCAAACCAAATTGGTTCTTGACATAGACTAGATTCAACTGTACTTATTATTGAATCTTGAAAGTTCAAGAACTTTGCATCCCGTAGGACACATAGGATTGAAGTGTTTAACCCTTCCCTAGTTAGAGGTTTTATACCTACTTGGACAAGTCCTATATGAATGAAATTATAGTTCCTGTCAGTGTGTTTTTTGAGAGTTTTTGAAGAAAGTAGATTTATTGTTTCAAAAGGGTTAGAAAGAGTGACATCTCGTTCCTCAGTTTTGATAACATAATCAGTTTTTAAGAGATTTTTGAAAAGATTAGAAACGTAAACCTCATCCTTTTTTATTTTTGGGATTTGCCAGTTGTTTATGGATTTTTGGAAATCTTCAATAGTGATTTCTTCACTATTGATGGGATCCCTTTTTTCTGGAAAGTCCTGGGTAGAAGGAGTTGAGAAAGAAGAAGTTCTACAAAAGAGGTTATTCATATTTAAAATTTTGTCTTTTTATTTTGAAGAAACTTTCTTGGTTTTGATCATCATTTACTGCTTTTCCTTCGTTTTTATGTTATGCAAAATAAGTATGCTCTGCACTTGCAGCTAATTGTTGATCTTGTGCATCAGAAAATGTTTTAATTCTGCTTCCTTTGTTTTGTCTATCATTTATTTACTGCATTATACTTTAGTATAAACCCGGTGACCCTTTGATCCAGGACATTCCGTTGGTATCAGAGCACAATAAGGGAAGGAATAAGTAAGACAAAAGCAGTTTATAACAATTTAAACTATTAGAAGTAGATGTTAATGTCTATATTTTTTTAAGATAATGACTAAAATAATATTGAATTGATAAAAATAAAAAAAATAATACCTTTATCTTATATTGAATGGACAGTATGTCAATGTCTTAATAATAAAAACAAAAATAATCATAAATTATTACTTTTGAAATATATCATCAATTATTATTAATTTTTTTAATCATTTTAAAATATTGGTGCATAATAATTCATTTATAAAGTAATCAAACGTAGAATTCATTATTAGGATGTTCTTATCTAAATCAATCCTAACCATCCGTGTAAAATAATCTAAACGACCACAAGAACATTATACAAAACATAAGAATATAAATTAACTGTTAATGTATCCAACATACCAATTAAACTATTTTAATTAATTAACTATTCATATGATAAAAAGATTGCAGTTATGATGTACCTTTGTATCTGCAATACTCGTATCAGTGTATTTTAGTTTTGCAGTTAAGTTTTATTTATTTATTTTTAAATTAGTTTTTAATTATTTGAAGAGAATAATAATATATTATCAATACACCGATTCATCTCTTGTGACCACGCACTTCCTCAAACTACAAAACGTTTAATCTCTTCATTCCTTTACATTCAAAAACTCGACACGAAAATGTCAGAAACACGAAAAATCCGTTTCGGCGTAATCGGCTGCGCCGACATAGCTCGTAAAGTTTCACGCGCCATCTCACTCTCTCCGAACGCGTCACTCTACGCCGTCGGAAGCCGCTCCCTGGAAAAGGCACAAACCTTCGCAAAAACTAACGGCTTCCCTGATGGCGCCAAAGTGTACGGCTCGTACGAAGCCGTTCTGGACGACGAAAACGTTGACGCCGTTTATGTTCCGCTTCCAACTAGCTTGCACGTGCGGTGGGCGGTTCTGGCTGCTCGGAAAGGTAAACACGTGCTGTTGGAGAAGCCTGTTGCTCTTAGTGCTGTTGAGTTTGAGGAGATTACGGAAGCGTGTGAATCCAGTGGAGTGCAATTCATGGATGGTACTATGTGGATTCATCATCCTAGAACCGCTTCTATGTTCGAATTTCTATCTGATACGCACCGTTTTGGTCATCTTAAATCGGTATGTGAACACAAAATTAACTAAATCATGATACTGTTTATTACACTTTTGACTATTAACTATAAGATAGATCTAAAATTAAGAGCCAAAAAATAGTTAGTGTAGAAGTCTAAGTGAGATAACTATTTTTTGTTATGTATTTTTATATTGAGAGTTTGATTAGGTTACTTATAAGATAAAATTTGTAGTTATATAATCTTTGATTATTGCAGTGTGTTATATATTTCAATCACAATCTTAAACATAAAGTGTTCAATCAACTGTTATGAACTTATGATTCTGTATTATACTCTACAGATTATCTGTTATGTTATAGAATGTCAGATCATTTGCATACATGTTCTACACTAATTAATACATGGTTTGATTTTGAGTTACACAGATTCACACCTGTTTTACATTTGCCGCTGATCCCAATTTTCTTGAGAACGACATTCGCGTGAAGCCGGATCTTGATGCTCTTGGCTCTCTTGGTGATGCAGGATGGTATTGTGTTAGGGCAATTCTGTTGGCTGCTAACTATGAATTACCGAAAACAGTACAAGCATCGCGCGAGCCGGTGCTTAATCAAGCTGGAGTGTTATTATCTTGTGGAGCTTCGTTATATTGGGAAGATGGAAAGGTGGCAACATTATATTGCTCTTTTTTGTCAAACCTAACAATGGATATAACTGCTGTTGGGACAAAAGGAACACTTCATGTTCATGATTTCGTCATCCCTTATGATGAAAAGAAAGCAGCATTTTATGCAGCTTCAGAATCAAGCTTTGATGATCTTGTAACTAAGTGGGCTTCTGAGCCAACCAAACATGTAATAGAAAATAATCTCCCTCAGGAAGTGCTTATGGTAAGCGAATTTTCTCGTTTGGTGGCAGAAATCAAATTTAACAACTCAAAACCTGAGAAGAAATGGCCGACGATTAGTAGGAAGACACAACTTATATTGGATGCTGTGAAGGCTTCAATTGATAGGGGTTTTGAGCCTGTTCAGATTCAGGAATGAAGGTTTGTTGTCTAATCTGAATACAACCTTGTGAACTAGGAACTTTGTTCTGTTGTTGCATCCGAAAAGTAGTTATATTACTGGTATGTACTTTTAAGCAATTTGTTGTTGTCGTGTATGCGGTGGAAGCATGCAAGGTTTGTAGACTTTGTAAAGACGAAATAAACATTTTATGTCCTTCAACTTCAAGGAGGGTGACGATGCATGAATGGAGTTAGTTCTAAGTTCTAGCAACTTCATTGCTAGTTTCATTAATTAAGTGATGACATAATTTGTCACTGCGGAAAGTTATATTTTGCTGTGAAATCTGATTGAAAGAGACAACTGGATTCGAAATGGTTTACCAATAAGAATAAATCAATTTAGAAGTGTAATATATTAGTTTAGGAGAACAAAAAAGATAGCCAGTTTAATTTACAAATTTTTTTCCAAAATTCAAACCAAATTGCTGAAGAATATATTGTTTTTGTAACTTTTTATTAAAAAATATTAGGGACTTTGGAGTGGTCATATTCTCTTGTCTCAACAAAGGTCTGCTATTGACCAAACAATCTATTATATTTCTTATTTCTTTATCTTTTCATGCTCTTTTTCACAAAAAAATTGTCACAAATGTATGACATAAATCAGTTTCAATTTTAGTTACAACTTTTAATACCCTTTACGTTGTTAAATTTCAGATGAGAGGCAACTCAGATGACGTTTAATAATATATTGAGTAAATAATTTTATACTCAATCAAAACTTGGATCATATAAAAAGTAATTGAAAAAACATTCCATCTAACACAATTTTAAAAGCACCTACTACACAAAGCATATGGGAAACTTTGTTAAAGTAATTTTTGTTTTTATTTCTTAAAATAATGTGTGTTTATTTTATTTTGATAAAAAATTCTTAAAGTAAATCATTATCATAGAGAATATATAAAATATTAATTAATGAAAATATATTTTGAAAATTAATTAAAATAGTGACAATTGTTTATTTTGAAAACAAATAAAATAGTGACAATTGTTTTTAAAAATATTGACAATTGTTTATTTTGAAAACAAATAAAATATGGACAAATTTAAAAAAATAAAATAAAAAATATTTTCATAAAGTAAATGATCCTTGACATCAAAGTTTATTGACATTTGCAACCTCAAGGAAATTGTATCAATCCAATGACATAGCATTATCTCTCAACCTTTAAATTAAACTAATAGTTGAAATTAGACTGGATCAAGCTGCAGCACCATTGAGGACGATCAAGGACCTCGAAAACTTATATACAAAAGACCATTTTAAAGATAGGGAAATTATTACCTAATGGTTAAAACTACTCTCAATACAGTATCTCAGTGACAAACATAAAGTCAGATTAAAAAGTGTAAATATAACATGACTTTAAGACTGTTTTGCTATGCAATTATCAAGGAAATAAATCATTTCAACAAAGTACATTCACTTCAGATTAAAAAGGGAAACTACATAAACAAAGTACCAGCTATATACATAAAAAATATTGAATACCAAACTGATACAAAATTTATAAACATACATATACCACGACTTGAGTATTTTAATCTCATCTTTTTTTTTAGACGAAATGACAAACACCACCTAAGACCTACACACATAGCTACAAGATCTCGAGTTCGAACCCAGATGATGATATCCAACTTGACAATATCGCAATTTGCTAGCTGAGTTAGACTTTACGGACTTCTTGTCACATATCTTTGCAGCCAGATAAGGCCTGGTATACTAAGCAATGAAAGATTTATTGAGAACACTTAAATACTTATATATATACAAACCAAGCGCTACGCATCGGTCAAGTTCGTTCGGTTTGCCATGTAAGTTAAATAAATGGTCCACACATATGAGCATGAACTATTCATCAATGGCTGCAACAATTATAAAAGAGAATGATACGTTAGCTAAAAAGCCAGAAGGCAGAAAGTAACTGCTGTGTTGAAGATACGGATTAAAATTTAAGTTATCTCAGAAAATTAAGTTCATACAAAGACATTTCATCCAAATGTATATATATACCTGTAAATGGACTGGAATGAATTTGAATAACACAAAATCACACGCAGGCCAAAACAGGGCGCCGGCTAATAATGTTGGAAGTAGATCTCGCTTCAGCCTGGTAATAATTTCAGGCCCACTTTCACCTGATTTTGGCATTAAAAACAAATTCAGAATAACCAATAACCTTCAGGCAAAAACACAAATAAAATAAAACGAATCACCAAATGACCTTGCTTCTTTCGCGAAAAATGAGTGAAAAAATTGTCATGTATGCTTGTCCAACAAATAATTAAGACTCAAATATGTTTGAAGTATAGCATTTAATGTTTAAAAGTGACTAGTTTTAGTCTCTATTGTTGGTTTTACTAAGTGATACACATTGTCAGTGCCGTGAGTATGTGATCGGCATTCACCAGTTTTAGTACATTTACTTAACACAACATTTGATTTTTTAATACACAGCCATTCAAAAGAAAGAAGAGTTTGAAATCCTACAAGTTCTATTTGTTGGTCTTCTTCCTTGATAGAATTAAATTTGTGTCTCGAATGAGATATAGAGGTACAGATGAAACACATAAAGAAACCTGATTTTGCACAATCTTAAACAACTGATTTTACAGATTATATGGGAGTTAAAAACAAAGATCAATTGAAAATTGTTTTTGTGAACTATCGTATAAACTCATGGGATTGAAGAATTAAGAAAAGACAACATTCAAAATATGAAAATTACCTTGTACAGCACCATTATAGGAGAAGAAAAAAGTATTGATGGTAGGTCCATATACAACTTGCCCCATTAAAAGTTTCTTCAAGGTTGTTGGCAAATCTCTCCTAGGTAATATCTTGGACAGAAAATTAAACCACATATGTTGTGATGGCCCTAAGATTAGCAAACCATATATTGCCATGCGAGATGTTCTTTTTAAATCGTATGAAGCAGAAGATGGTAATGTAATCATCTAACATGAATAAATAAACAGGTTAGTGAAGACACAAAGACCAAAATAGTAATCAAAATAATGATAACTTTTTTTAAATCCAGCATCTTTAATCCTACGATAAAAACAGACACGCGGTTCTGTGAAATCAAATTCATTGAAGGATATGGTAAGCAAATAGCTATTTCAGTCATTCTACAAATTATAATAGTAGCTGCCAGCTGAGAAATGTGAAATCAATATACTAACAGCAAATTGAATTAGGAAAAGATGAAGATGAGGTGATGTTTAAGGATCCGATGCCGACCAGTTCAATCATACATACAAGTCTGGATGTCAAATGTCTAGCCAAGGCTGGAGAACTTTTTAGATTGAAGTGACCTTTCAGAAGACTAAATCAATATCTTGTGATAACAAAATGAATTGGAATATTGTACAATATAGAAAATCCTCTGAACTCTACGCCATTTCATATTTGTTTAAACATTTTCTTAATGGATGAAAACATAGTATGAGCTTATTTAGATAAACTTCTCAAACAGCACTTATGGAAAAATAAATTTTAAGAGAATTTTGCAGTAACTTTAGGTTCAACAAACTACTTCTCAGATAGCATGTTGGGAGCCCAAGAATTGGATTTCAAAGATTTAGAGGAAGAATCCTAATATTTAAAATAATACACAAGAGTGGATACACTCTTACAATGGTTTACATGACTCAATTTCTAAAGTTCCTAAAAGATCCTTTCAAAGGTGGTGGAAACATCTATTTAAACACTTCCAATACATTAGGATAGGGATTAGGTCTAAGGTAATAACTAATAACTAATAACAGAAACACCAAAACATTTACACCTATACAACTACTAACAACCTAGGAACACAACTACTAACAAACTCCTAACTATCCCTATTTCTATATCCTAACATAGCATCAACTAGTATTAGGTGAAATTTTTAAAGTACAGAACAAATATTTTGTTAGAGAACACCTCTGGCTCAATATGACCTAGAGGTATGAATGTCGAATATACTCTGAGCTAATACGAAGCACCTATCCTCTCACAAGTTCTATTTTATTTCCCTAACCCCATCTCTTTAACCAACTAACTAACTATAATTACCTATCATTCTCCTATAAGTTGAAATTAGTTCTGCATCTCAACTTTTTCAAAAAGTACTTGCATATGCTACAGTTATCATTGGTCTACTTTAAGCAGTTTGTCTTACCTCCATCTCAAACCTATGACTTCCTAGTCACAGAAGCAACTCTAATTATTGCACAAAAGAATTCTAGATATTTAAAATCTAAGATATCATCTAAGATACTCTAAAACATTTAAGATACAATATACATACAATGAGATATTTTCTAGATATAGACATAAACAAGTTTTCAATTTCGTTTTGTAACTACAACGGCCATCATAAATAATATTAGTGAGAGTAAACACTCAAATTGCTCCCGAACAAAAACACCAATATTTATTTGGTTCATAAAAAGTTAATAAATACAAATTTGATTCTTAAGAATCTCAAATGTGAGTCAATTTGATCCATCATTTTTAGAAACACTTAGGTGTCTAACACGTTAGCTACAACTTGACCAACATTTTATATTCTTAAGGATCAAATTACTCCATCCATTTCACAATGAATGTCACTTTAACAAAAAAAAATTGTTTCAAATTGAATATCGTTTTCAATTTCCAATATAACGTTAATTATGTTTTTCCAATTGTATCATTCAATTATTAGTAGGTACACTACTTCCGAAGCATCAACTTAAGATAGTGGAAAACCAACCAACAGTTAATAACAATAATATTTGTTAAAATAATTTTTCTCTTTTTCTAATATGCAAAAATCTTAAACACACCTATTTTGAAAGTGAGAGTAATATTTTTCATTTCTCAGAGACCAAAAGCAGTTGTTTTTTTTTTTATAATTTTTATATCGCTATGTATATTTTTTGTGTAATACGAGAGTGTTAGATTACGAAAGGAAAAGTGCTAGTTACACCCCCCCAAGCAAGAATTATTGTTGTTACCTGTGAAGTGAAATCAGAAGCGGTGAAAATAAAGGAGGAAGTTACGGCCTTTGTAATAACCGGGTAAGCTTGAAGCTTACACAAATACCAACCAATAAATCCAAATTTTTCAGAAGAAGAAGAAGAAGAGAAAGAACGTGTTTTATTGATCGGGTAATAACGTCGAACATGTGGTGGGCAATTTCGGAATGTGGTAGAGAGTCCGAGGAATAAACGTTTCGCCATGTAATTGCTCATTGTGGCATACAATGTGTGAAAGGGAAGTTTTGTATTTATGGAGAGACAACCTACGGTGAGGTAATGGCGGTTGTTCCGGTGTCGTAATTGCTACGTGGCGCACCTCTGCATGAGGATCTATGTATTCTGCATCTCAAATTGTTGCTAAATTAATCAAATATATATTAGAGGAGCTTTGAATTTACACCAACGACTCTAGTTAACCCCGTGAGTTGCATTGCATAGGTATAAAAACTATTATTACCATTATTTTTTCAAAGATATATTAACTTTCTTCGTAATTAATTCATACAACTTGTATCTTAATTTAATATCAATGTTTATCTTAATTTAGTATCAATGTTTGTTAGTTAAATTAAAATATTTTTAATATTACTAATATTTTTATCTTTTGTAATTTGTTCGTGTAAAAAATCTTTCATACTGTATAGCATTGTTGCTATTATAATTACAAATAGAAATTTGTATTCACTATGACATAAAAATCTATGTACAATATAGCTTTAAACATTATTATTAACATATGTAATTTGATTATTTTTAATATCAAGAGTTTAACATTAGAAATTTAAAGGATAAATATGAAACAGTCATAAAATGATTATCATTATTATTATAAACATTGATAATAAATATTTAACCTTTACCTAGTTTTTTTAAAAAAAATGATTTTTTAATATAATGATATAAATTATATATATATATATATATATAGACACACATTTAATGTCATGTATTAACTTTTAATTTTGTATTAATCTAATATAAAAATGGAATAACTTTTTTGAAAAAATATTATATTTTTTCATGTATAGTATTTTATATAAAATATACTTGTAGTCTTTGGCTCAATATGTTTGCCAATTGAGCTAAATCTAGTATGACTTGCATTTTGGAAAAACTAATCTAGTCCAAAATCTTTATCTTTCAGATTTATTTTACGCATTAAAACTTGTGCAATAATATGAAAAAGCTATGCATATTTGATAAGAGGAGCTAGTGAATTTGGATGAATGATTGTGCTGTAAATATGCGCTTGTTAGAATTAAATTTTTTGATACAAAGGGTTAGTTATTTATTTATTGAAATAACAATTTAATTTTTTTTGGTGATAATATATTATTTAATATGGATACAATATGTCTATATGCCACATAATCAAAATTTAAATATGCCTATTAGACCAACAAAAATTACGACCAGTACAATTTCAGTCACTTTTAAATATGCTAAACAAAATGAATAATGAATTTGTAATTATTGTAATTTATAGTTTGTAACTATTACAATGTGTAGGATTGATATCTCTTTGTTAATGGTAAATTGATGATAAACTGTTAATGGATGATTATTTGAAA
>JBBPBT010001302.1:5978842-5993702 GCA_037974875.1 Cicer bijugum | reverse complement strand
AATAATTTCTTATTGTCTTCTAAATATTTAATATTTAATATTTAATATTTAATATTTAATATTTAATATTTATATATTTAATATTATCATAAATGTAAAGTCAGACATTGATTTAAGATTGAGATTGATGTAAGTAATATAAATTAAAATATACTATTAAAAAAATGATTGGTTATTTATTTTAGATTTTTCAATAAAAACATGACATAAAGTTCCACCGTAAAAATTATGTATCTATCAGTATCAAACCCATATTTATTTTGATGAAATCAAATAATATTATACACAGTTTGTCATTTGATATGTGTTTAAGTGGGCAATAAAGATTGTTCACACTATGGTTGTTAAGAGGAACTATTTTACTTGGTCACTGAAATTGATCAATTAATTTTGCAACAAGTTACATGTCTAGATTTTTTTTATCACAAGTCATGTGTCTAGATGAAATCTACAATTTAATACTCTCAACCAAAGTAAAATATTATAAGATAGGCGTGCCATTATTTATGTCATCGAGATTAGAAAATATAAATAACTCAATTAATTAAATTAAATATATTATTATAATTGCATTATATTTCTGACAAAAAAAGAAAATAATTTATTGTGTTTACACTATGCTTGTTAGGATAATTAAATAAGTGCGTTAAATAGACCAAAAGAATATTGCATCAAACAAAAAGCATAATTAAATAATTTTTATATGCAAGGTTTATATAACTAATGAAAAACGATTAATTACTATAAATAACTATAATTTTATATTTAATTTGTATAATTAATTAACAAATTACTATACCTTATATCTCATATTGCAAGTTGGAATGTGCATAATATACTTCAAGTTTAGAAAATTCACAATACACAAATGTCAGAAATCTAATGGCCGATAAAAAGAGTATAAAATTTAGAAATACATCGGCTAAATAAAATATAAAATGTTGATAAGACTAAAAAGAATAAAATTTTCAATCATCCATAACTTTTATGGATAAAAGCAAAATTATCAATTAAGCATAAAAGATTGAAGTTTAATTAAAAATAATTAAATTTCTTTAACCATTCATTTTTTATAAATAGAAATTAAAATATTGATTAGGTTCAAAGAGTAAAATCTTGTTAACCATCTATTTTAGCAAAAATGAATGAAATTTGATTAACCATAAAAAATTACTTTTGATAAGAATTTTCAATACTCATCAATTCTCGATTTGGATCTTTATTATCTCTTGACTTAGATCTTTACTATTAATTACTTATGTAGTCCAAAAGCAATCAATCACGTGTTCGTTAGCTAGGATTAAGGATGGAAAGTTGGAACACTTTAAACAACCGGATACAATACTAACACATAAAGGTTGAAACTGGTGGGTCATCCACCTCATTGGAATGTACATGGCAATGAAAAAATTTCAAAAAAGTAATTAGAAACAATTTAGTGGAATAATTGAAAATATTTATAGTGAAAGGAAAGTAATGTCTATATTGATGAAATAGTTAAAAGATACAAAATAATACATGATATGTTCTATATATAAAGTTAGACTTAAGAGACTAAACACTTAGAAACTAACTCTAATACCACATTAGGTTTTTCAGTTTTATCAATACACCCCTCCTACCTAACATTATTTAGCTTGGTCAAGAATATAAATGATGGGTGGTTCGATTGATAGACTTTGATACCATATTACTTTTTTTGATATAAGTTACTGATGATAGACAAGTGAATAAAAGTAAAATAGAAATCATATTGACTAGTGAGAGAATGATAAAATAATTTACCTCGAATGATAAACAAAGCTTATGTAGCTAATGATAGACAAAGCTTATGTAACTAATGAGAAACAACTCATTAATATAACTAATTAGCTAATGTGTTTAACTTGTATAACTAATTAACTAATATGGCTAAAAACTATACTAGTATTATAGGTCAGTGAAATTTTAAGATTTTATGAGTCAAAAGTGGGATATCCTCAACCACAACATATATAATTTTCTTTTCATTTTTCATAAGTAGGAAGTACTAAATTAAATTTTTTTCTCAATTTTAAAACACATTCAAGATATAAGATGTCACAACACAATTCATTCGTTACAAGGTTGCAGAGTAAAATATTAACTACACCATAATCTTAAAAAATTCAAACTATTAAGCCATAAATCAATATATAGAAAAACGTGGATAATTAATGAAATAACTTAACCTTGATATAACCTATCACAGCTAAATCTCATAAGTAAATCATCAAACATTGTCGACTTCTACTGATCACCTGCGCTTGAAGGAACGTTTGCATCATCGTAGTGCAGTCACAAACAAAACATAACGTCAATGTATCAAAATAACAACAATGGTACAAAGGAATAATAAACTTGCAGCACATATACCATATAAAATATTACATTTAACACAAAATTAGACATATCATAGGTCACTTTATAATTCATGTATAAATGATATCAATGCAATGTTATGCTCACTTGATGCAACACTTCAATATTATATGATACCAAAACTACTATAGAGTACTCAGTAAGTAGAGACACTACTATGTCACCACACAAGTGGTCTCTCGACCACACAAGTGGTCTCTCGACCACATATGCAAACATGTCCCCATAGACTTGGTTGACTCATCCTAACACTTATATATATGATCGCTAGGATTTAACTAGAGTTGCACGACAACTCTCGATATTTAAGAAATTAACCCAAGTCACCTTCGCTAGAATACCCCGAGGTCTCTGATCTCCTTCTGAAGCTTGAGAATTATCTCCATTGTTAGGCTTATTTAATTGTACTTTCCAAACATTAGTTCAAAGATGTTTTCGTCGCAAATAAATTTTTATGTACATTGGGTAGAATATATCACATATATCTTCCTTCCTTCAACGTCCGAAGTCTGTCTTTATACAAAGGAGGCCATCATAGACATGAGTCAGATATAACACATGTTCACAGTTAACATAAATTTGAGTAGTTTTATCTTCTCTAAGAGTTACTTTGGCATACCCACTTTAGTGGAAGGTTGTTATAAGGTTGTTATAGAGTTGTTATTGTTGATTGATATTCCCTATTGTTATTAGGAAGACTCTTGGTGTACCCATTAATTATTATAGTGGAAGATTTTACTGGACTAGGTCTCGTGGTTTTTATTCTCTCAATTTGAGAGAAGTTTTCCACGTTAAAAATTGTGTTTGTCTCATATTTAATTTTCTGCCAATTATTATTGCTCTTGGAATTGTATTTTCTGTTTGACCATTTATCTGCACAGGTGGGGAAAAAAATATGCCGCATTATTGAGATAATTATTGCTAATTATCTCTGGTTTTTTCCAACAAAGTGGTATCAAGAGCTCGGTTATTTGATATGTGCATTTAAATGGAGGAGGAAAATAAAGGTCCCAATATGATTAAACTCAACTTTTCTAATTACACACTTTGGAAGACTCTCATGGAAGACAT
Organism: Cicer bijugum; assembly: GCA_037974875.1. Taxonomy (NCBI): domain Eukaryota; kingdom Viridiplantae; phylum Streptophyta; class Magnoliopsida; order Fabales; family Fabaceae; genus Cicer; species Cicer bijugum. The sequence continues at coordinate 5,990,231 of JBBPBT010001302.1, read as the reverse complement.
GTTATACAGTAATGATTTGTATGATCCTATTGAGGGTAACACTGCTAAACCCACAAATAAATCTGACGCTGATTGGAAGAAGATGAATAGAAAGGCAGTGGCGTTGATCAGGCAATGGTCGGATCTTAGTGTGTATCCACATGTTGAAACTGAAATAGATGCTAACAAGATGTGGGAAAAATTAAAAGAGTTGTATGAACGAAAGAATGTGCAAAATAAAGCATTCTTAATTTGGAAGCTGGTGAATATGAAATATAAAGATGAGGATTCAATGGCAGAGCATATGAGTATTTTTCAGAATACAGTGAATCAGTTGACAACCGCAAAAATTAAATTAGATGATGAGTTGCAAGCGTTGTTATTGTTGAGTTCCTTGCGTGATAATTGGGAAATCCTTGTTGTGACGTTGACCAATTCAGCTCCAAGTGGAAAGTTGAAAATGTCAACAGTTAAAGAGAGCATGTTGAAGGAAGAAGCTCGAAGAAAGGAACATGGTTTGGTTGGTTCTTCCTCAAAGTCAGAAGCACTAGTTACAGAGTCACGTGGAAGAAGTCAATCTAGAAACTTCCATAGACGCGAAAACTCTGAAAGTCGTAGCAAGTCAAAGGACTAGAAAAGAAGTGATATGCTATCATTGTGGCAAAGCGGGTCACATAAAAAGAAATTGCAGGTTCCTTAAGAGAGATCAATCAAGAGAAAGAGATGAAGACAAAGAGAAGAAAAATGATAAAGATACAACAACAGTTGTATCTGTTAATAACGTCTACATTGTTTGTGATGATAATTCCATAAACCTTGTATGTCAAGATTCAACTTGGATTATTGATTCGGGTGCATCATATCATGTTACTCCTAGGCATGATTTCTTCTCATCTTACAGTGCTGGTGATTTTGGCATGGTAAAAATGGGAGATGAAGGAGTATGTAAAATTATCGGTATGGGAGATGTTTGGGTTGAAACTGGGATTGGTTGCAAGCTTCAATTGAAGAATGTTAGACACGTTCCTAATATTCGTCTCAATTTGATTTCAGTGAAAGCTTTGGATATTGATGGTTATCACACTTTCTTTGGTGGTGGTGGTATATGTAAAATCACTAAAGGGTCCCTAGTGGTTGCAAAGGAGCAAAGTTCCACTTCTCTCTATAGGATGTCTACGAAGTTATGCAAGGAAGAAGTGAATGCAATTGAAGATGCATCTTCTGATTTATGGCATATGCGCCTTGGTCACTTGAGTGAGAAAGGGCTCAACATACTTGCGAAGAAAAATTTTCTTCTTGTGAAAGGTACGTCTCTAAAAACTTGCACTCATTGTTTTGCAGGAAAACAACATAGAGTATCTTTTCATAACACTGGTCCTTATAGGAGGCAAAATATTCTTGATTTAGTTCATACTGATGTTTGTATGATGGATAATAAATCTCTTGGTGGTGCATCATATTTTGTTACTTTTATTGATGACCACTCTAGAAAAGTGTGGGCATTTCCTTTGAAATCTAAAGATCAGGTATTTGGAGTCTTCAAGCATTTTCATGCAAGTGTTGAAAGAGAAAGAGTAAGAAAATTGAAATGTGTTCGATTAAATAATGATGGTGAATACAAAGGTCCATTTGAAGAGTAATGCGGAGAACATGGAATTAGGTTTGAGAAAACAGTTCCAAAGACACCGCAACATAATGGTGTTGCAGAGAGAATGAATCGTACGATTAATGACAGAATCAGATGTACGCTCTCTCATGCAAAATTATCGAAATCCTTTTGGGGTGAAGCAATGAAAACTGCAGTGGATTTGATCAATCTTTCTCCTTCTATTCCACTTGATGGTGATGTTCCAAATAGAGTGTGGACAGGGAAAGATGTCTCTTACCGTCATTTGAGTGTTTTTGGCTGTAGATGTTTTGTTCACGTTCCAAGAGATGAGAGGTCTAAGTTGGATAGTAAATCTAAACAGTGTATATTCGTCGGTTATGGTGATGAAGAATTTGGTTATAGATTGTGGGATCCGGTTGACAAGAAAATTATTAGAAGTCGAGATGTGATATTTTTTGAAGACCAGACTATTGAAGATTTTGATAAAGCTGAAAAGCAGAAACCAAATCTCAGAAGTTACATTGATGTTGTGCCTAAGCCTCCTATGGAAACTCTTGTTGATGGGGGAGATATACAGATAGATGATGAGAATGTAACTGATGATCATGTGCCTCACCATGATAAGCAGGTTCCAATTGAGCCATCAATCGAATTTGATTTGAGAAGATCTACTAGAGAACGTCAACCTTCTCAAAGATATCCTCCACATGAGTATGTGATGATCACTGATAGTGGACTGCCAGAGTACTATCAAGAAGCTATTACAAATGCTGATAAAGAAAAGTGGTTGAAGGCCATGCAAGAAGAGATGAATTCCTTGCATGAAAATCACACATTTGATTTGGTAAAGTTGCCTAATGGTAGAAAAGCACTCAAGAACAAATGGGTATACAAGATAAAGACAGAAGAGAATAATTCTCAACCAAGATACAAAGAAAGATTGGTTGTGAAAGGTTTTAATCAGAGAAAAGGTATTGACTTTGATGAAATTTTTTCACCTGTGGTGAAGATGTCCTCTATCCGAGTTGTGCTTGGGTTAGCAACTAGTTTGAACCTAGAAGTTGAACAACTTGATGTGAAAATTGCATTCCTTCATGGTGATTTGGAGGAAGAGATCTATATGGAGCAACCAGAGGGTTTCAAAGTCAAAGGTAAAGAGCAACTTGTGTGTAAATTGAAGAAAAGCTTGTATGGACTCAAGCAAGCACCTCAACAATGGTACAAGAAATTTGATTCTTTCATGGAGAAACATGGGTATGGTAAAACTACTTCTGACCATTGTGTGTTCATCAAGAAATTCTTTGATGGTGATTATATTATTCTCTTGTTATATGTGGATGACATGTTGATTGTTGGTCATGATACTAAGAAGATTCAATCTTTAAAGAAAGATTTGAACAAGTCTTTTGCAATGAAAGACTTGGGTCCTGCAAAGCAAATTCTGGGCATGAGAATTACTCGTGATAGGAAGAATAATAAATTATGGTTGTCTCAACATAATTATATTGAGAAGGTGTTAGAGAGGTTTAACATGAGCAATTGCAAACCTGTTAGTACTCCATTTGCTACTCATTTTAAATTGATTTCTGATAAATGTCCTACAAGTGAGAAAGACAAGGAAGATATGAAGAAGGTTCCTTATGCATCCGCAGTTGGTAGTTTGATGTATGCTATGGTATGCACAAGGTCAAATATTGCTCATGCAGTTGGAGTTGTTAGTCGGTTTCTCTCTAATCCTGGTAAAGATCATTGGCAAGCAGTGAAGTGGATTCTCAGATACCTAAGAGGCACTTCCAAAGTGTATTTATGCTATGGAGGTGGTGAACCTGTGTTGGATGGCTACACAAATGCAGATATGGTAGGTGATCTTGATTCTAGAAAATCTACTTCTGGTTATATGATGACATTTGTAGGGGGAGCTGTGTCTTGGCAATCAAGACTACAAAAGTGTGTTGCTTTATCTACTACTGAAGCTGAGTACATTGCAGCAACTGAAGCTTCCAAAGAACTCTTGTGGATGAAGAAATTCCTACATGAGTTAGGCCTCAAGCAAGACAAGTTTGTGTTATTCTGTGATAGTCAGAGTGCGATTCATCTCAGTAAGAATCTGACTTTTCATGCAAAGTCGAAGCATATTGAAGTTTGGTATCATTGGATATGAGATGCATTGAAAATGAAGTCATTTTTAATTGAGAAGATTCATACTGATGAGAATGGTTCAGATATGATGACAAAGGCATTGCATGTGTCGAAGATGATATGTTGCAGAAGGAAAACTGACATGGTTGAGCAGTACCTTCCCACTTGAGTCGTGAGGGGGAGATTTGTTGGGTGGACTCACTGTCAAGTGGAACCCACAAATTTTATTAATAGTATTATTATTATTATTATTGAAAAAAAAAGAAAAAAAAAGGTTTTAGTGAGCTTGGTCCACTTGAAGGTAATAAAAGGGATTTAGAAATCCCTAAAGACATAACAGACTAACACAGAAACACAACGGAAGAAAAACGGTTACCAGAGAAGAAAAATAAGGGTTTGGTTCCAGTGGTGGTAACATGTGTGTAACAAACTTGCTCCGTTTGATCTACAAATTTAGTATGTTATTCCTACTACTGAGTTTGTTACTTTAATATATAATTTGAGTAGTTTTTTCTTCTATGAGAATTACTTTGGCATACCCACTTTAGTGGAAGGTTGTTATAAGGTTGTTATAGAGTTGTTATTGTTGATTGATATTTCCTATTGTTATTAGAAAGACTCTTTGTGTACCCATTAATTATTATAGTGGAAGATTTTAATGGACTAGGTCCCGTGGTTTTTATTCTCTCAATTTGAGGGAAGTTTTTCACGTTAAAAATTGTATTTTCTGCCAATTATTATTGCTCTTGAAATTGTATTTTCTGTTTGGCAATTTATTTCGCATTATTGAGATAATTATTGCTAATTATCTCTGGTTTTTCCTAACACATAATACAACATGTCACATCACAATTCAAATCACGTACATGTATCACATTTCATATCAATATCATGGTTAATATCACATATCATATTATGATTATTAATAACATGTTAAGTAATATGAATAATTGCCAAAACATCTTAATGAATAATTACCTCACATTGTAATATCGCACTATAATAATGTATATATCCTATTAAGATTGAGTTGCACAATTAAAATAATTCACAATACCACCCAAATTTCTCTCTAATGGACACCGATAAATTCTTCTCATGACGAAAAAATTAATTTCAAGGTATTTTCTAACTATTATGCGTCAAACAACCGCATCTTCTTCACAGTGAAGACGGTCAATGAGTTAACTTAGTTTGTCCCACCCATTTCATTATTATTATTTTTAAATAATATAGCTACTCATAACTCATTATAAATATAAATAAATATCATTAAATAACAAAATAGAGAAAATACGATTTTATATTTCTCTTTCTGTAAAAGAAATTTTGTTTTCTGAATTTACCTTAAATATAGATCTACATACGAACTTTGTATTTGGGCTCTCTATTACCCAAGTAGCTCATTCGCAAGAAACCCTTCTCCAAATAACCTTCATTAATGGAAGTGTCTTGGCTCACATTACATTGGTGATCATTAATCAATAGAGGAAAAGTTTCAAAAGTAAGGATCTCCTCTATTTGAATCTTGTCCAACTCAAGAACATGAGAGAGGTCTTAAATATACTTACGATGATATGAATTGCGAAAGACACTATGGAAGTTAGAAAGCGAAGGAGGTAACAAAATTTGGTAGGTATTTCAAAGTCCGTCAATATCTCAAGTCATCTTCTTTGACATATGTTCAACTCCTTATGATAAATCAATATTTCAAACTTTTATGGTTATTGAAGTCTTCGAATCGAGATCCACAAATAAATAGTGTCTCCATATCTCCGACACCAACACTAGTATGACAACCTCTTCATCAAGGTTAGGATAATTCCTTTCTTGTACTTTTAGCTGCCTCAAAGCATAAATCACTACTTTTCCATTCTACATCGATACACCAACTAATCTTGATCCATAGCTAATGACGGATTTGACACAAAATATTGGGAGAGCGACAAGTATTAACTAAAATATTATAATTGAAAGCCATATAGTTTTGTTTAGAACTTCACACAATTTATACATAATTGACAAGTTGGAAAAGTTAGAACTTCAATTCACACAAGTTTTATAATTTTCACAAGTCACACAAGTTTTTAGAGCTCACACAATTCAATCAAATAAAATGTATATGTTTTACAACTTTCGTCTTTGTTGAAAACTTTCTTCTTGAAAAATGCATCAAATTTTATATGTTTAAACAACATATCACTCCTAAATAAAATACACAATTAAATTACATAATGCATTCAAATAAAAAGTTCACCATTCTCAATGTTATAACTCACGTTACAAAGTAAAAAGTTCACAAATTCACAATCCCACATCCATACTACACTAATCAGAAAAATAATAAACAATTACAAAATCATAATTCACACATTAATGTTCACAATCCTAATTCACACACTAAAACCATTTACATTTCATAAAATCAAAAATACAAGTCACACATTACTACTAGTTCACAATCTTAAACTAAAACAATTCTCAATTAACAAATAGTAGAAGTAGATTGAGATAGTATGAGGACTAAGACCAAGAGGTGACGCTATAGGCTGACCACTACAACTGCAAAATGAGACGGAGAAGCAGAGAGAGACAAGCAACAATGATGTTGGTCATAGAGGAGGGAGACTGTAGAATGAAGGTATGAGAAATGAGAGTTTGGGTTGTGGCTCTTGCAGGCTCTTGAGAATGTTTGTCACTGTCCATAAACATCATAATACATCACAAATGTTTCACTTGAATTGAGTAACACTAAGATTGACACATAGATCAATCTCCTCTTAAACTCTTGGAAGTTAGTCTCACATTCAGTATTCCATACAAAAAAAATTTCCTTTACAAACTAACTTGGTAAAAAGAAAGACTAATTTAGAAAAACCTTAAGTAATAGCCCACTAATCCAAGGAAACTGCTAATCTTTGACATTGTTTTTGTTGCCTTCATCTCTACTACATTCATATATTAGCTAGGTCATCAACAACTATACCACATTTGAAAATTATGTGACCAGGAAAACTCAATTCTTTGAACCAAAATTCATACTTAGATAATTTGGCGAACAATTGCTTCTCTCTAAGAGTATGTAGTGCTATTCTTATATGTTCTCTATGCTCTTCCCTAAACTTGGAATACACCAAAGTATCATCAATGAACACCACTAAAAAGGAATTCAAGTATGTGCGAAAGATCTTATTCATATTATCCATGTAAATTATTTGCGCACTTGTGACACCAAAAAACATCACTAAGTACTTGTAGTGACCTAAACGAGTACCAAAGAAACACACTCCTCATAATTGATCCATCATATCGTCGAACTTAGGTAAAGAATAATTATTCTTAATTTTCTCAGACGTAAGAGCGAGATTTTTTCATCAAGTGTGAGTGATTAAGTCTGAAATCGACTATAAGAGAAGTGACTCATATACCTATTGTCTTAAACTTTTGAAATTATGTGACCAAGAAAACTCACTTCTTTGAGCCAAAATTCGCACTTAGACAACTTGGTGAACAATTATTTTTCTCTAAGCGTCTGTAGTACTATTCTTATATGTTCACTATGATCTTCCCTAGACTTTGAATAAACCAATGTATCATCGATGAACACCACAAGAAATGATTATAAGTATGTGTGAAAGATCTTAATCATTAAATCCATGTAAACAATTGGTATCACTAAGTACTCGTAGTGACTTGAACAAGTTTTAATTAAAATATATTTAAAGAATACCTTTTGACTTATCACGAATTTGATGGTATTCTGAACTCAAGTCTATCTTAGTAAAGAAACACATTCCTTATAATTAGTCCATCATATCATCGATCCTAGATAAATTTGGCACTAACCTCAAAGACTTGACTGTACTAAGATAAATTTAACAAGACAACTTAGTGAACTGACCCAATGCATATGGAAGCCTAAGATGATTTTTAACATTATTTTAAAAATTGAGAGAAATCATTTATTTTACACCAAATATAATTTTCTTTTACAAATCAGTAAATATATAGACACATGTTAAATACTTTATTACAAATAACATTGGCCTTTCTAGTAAAATTATATACCATAATTAATTCTAACTAATTATATATTACCATAATGAATTAGGGTTCTTGATTTCAACGAAGGATCATAATTTTGAAGACAAGCATTGACTATGTTCTCCTATATATACCCAAGGGGCAAGGTCAACAATGAAAATTTTGTCAAGTTTCTTCATAATCGTTAATGTTATTTAATTTGATTCTAAAATATTGATCATATTGATGTGCCTAAAGTTCTACGATACTCTAATGTAGAATCGACACATTTTTGTTCCTCAATATTTTGATTATCAATAAATACATTTTGTATTGTTTTATTTTCCATTCCCACCCATCATATATTTCACAACCTCTTATCAAACATTATTTTTCTTTCTCTTCTTTAAACCATATACCAAACATATTTGGAAGTAGTTCATTCAAGATAATTTTGTTAAAATCTCATATATAATTTCAATCATGCCATAAATTCCACTGGATGCGAGAACGGTATAAATAAAACCCACTATCTAGATGAACTTCGATATGTTGGGACATGAAACTAGTGTCACGTTAATCCCCTAGAAAAGTGGTTTTTATTTTTATTTTGTATCTTAATTATTTTCTAAATGTGTTTTCAATATATCAATCACGTGGAGAATTTCAAGTTTGTATTGTGGGTATTCTAGTTACCTACAAATCAAAAATGAAGATGTTAAAAGTATATGAGACTTGAATGTAATCCTCAATCAACTAAATCAAGAATCGAAAAGCTGGAATAAGAGGATGGTCATTTTATATATTAGACAAATGTCAAAAAAAAATTGAAGTCATTGTTCATCATGTCCCTCAATAATATAATCAATTAGCTGGTTGTAGCTACTTTATCTTAAATATTCAAAGTAAGTTATGATCAAGAATAGTGATTCACAAGAATGAAAGTCACAAATATCCTGATTACTTTCAGATGTATAAGAAAAACTAGATGACAAGTTCTAGTACAAAAGATTAACGGTCACTCTAAAAGTATGGTACTTAAACTATTAATATAGAATTATACCCTCAATATAACTATAAAAGTCACTCTAAGAGTATGGTATTTCAACCACTCATAAAACGAAGACATTATGACATAAAAATCGTTCTAAAACTGAAAGGATATTGATATTAAGAGCTCTCAAAAAAATCTAAATGGATAAAAAGAAAGCAGAGAAATAGCTCAGAAGTGCATCGAGCAGATGAGAGAGAAGAGAAAAAAAAATTGACACTCTTTACACAATGAGTAATTTTAATAATTATAGAGTTGAATTTTAATTAATGTATTAAATTTTCCAATGTGGAGTCTTCATATTTTTTTTCAATTTACACATAAGTTCCAACAACAAATACCTTAAACCACAAGGATTAGAAAAAAAGAAGAAAAAAACAAAGTGGTAGAAGGACAGCATTATCTTGGACATACTTTCAGCATAATAAGGAACTCAAAAAATACGTTTTGTTGTTGCATGCAAAGGATTTTAGTATGAAAAATGTTAAAATAAATTACCAACTAAGACCTTAAAATGACAATGATCAGGAATTAAAATCATAACTCCAAATGGACTTGCAGAGAAATAAATGGAAAAAAGTTAATGACAAAATATATATCGAGCCTAAAACCAAGTTCGTTGCATGATAATGAATAGTGGATTTAATTTTCCTCTGGTTAATAGTGGGTAATAATGAATAATGGATTTTGGTCAAAATTATTATTTTTTCTATGTTGGATCATGAAATCTTGAATTCAAATGGATTTATTGAATTGGTATTTCAATTTCTTCGACCTTCATATGTTTTTGCTACGTTTTGATTTTAGAGAGTATCTTATCTATTCAACAAAATAAAAATGTGATTTATTTTTTTAAAACTTACTTATTTTATAATAAATGATGTTAATTTTTCATATGTATTATAAAGTATTACACACAATGATACAATGGTTGAGTGACATATCAAAACATAAACAGAGGAAAATCATATATAATTGCTTCTTATTATTCAAACTATTACACACCATGATACAATGGATGAAATTTTGCACTCAAAACAAAATGACAAAAAGAAAGTAATTGAAAACAAGAAACCAATGCGACACACAAACACAAATGCAATACTAAAAGCACACAATTCATAGGTCTTATTTAGAACATCCTATAGATAGAGTCATCCTCCTATCCATTTATGTTTGTGATATTTGACCCATAAAATAAAAGACGGATTACTAGCTAATTAATCATAATTAGCTAGCAAGGTTAACTAATTAGAGGTGTTGTAGCACATTGTCTAAAGAGAAAGAGTTCGTACTTCCATCAGTTGAGTTTTTATCATCCCAAACAACAATGCCAGGGAGTGATTTATTTTTAAGGAGGTAATTGATGAACTCGATAATTATAAGTACCGGATGAGAGCTAATTATTGGTAGGACTATAGTCGGAGTGTACTCATAAACTAATTTTTCATAAAGTCCTACAAGTTCTCCTACAGTTCGTTCTTTAAGATTGTAGAATTGAAAGTCAACCAAGTCAATAACGTGTTTGTTTTTCAAATATAAGTTGTGGTAGTAGGATTGAAACGGTTCGTTTGGAGCAATGGAAACCACATTGATGGATAGATCGATATCATCTTTTAGTTTTCTTATAACTTCCCCAATAGAGTGGGAAAATTCATGTTCACTTGATTTGATAATGTCATAATGAATATCAATACCATCAATTAGATTGTCATAGAGATCACGAACGATCCATTTGATCGATTCTATGGCTCTGTAAATCCATCTATGTTTTTCAATTGGATTGAATGGAAATTCAGAGCCAACACCTCCGATGCTTATAATCACCCTCGCATGAGGAATTTCCTTAACCTTTTTCACCCATTCGATATCGAGTTCATCAAGGTTCCAAGTGGGAACGAAATTTCCAGTACCTTTTCCATGTACGTATACCTCACTAGCAAAGCTCAAAATGAAGTCAAAATGTTTGACTCTGTAGATGTTACTATTGATTGGAGGTGAACTATCATGTATGTATTGACGATAAATGGTAAAATCAATGTTTCTATTGATACCCTCAGAAGACATTGTGACAATAATAAGAATTTGGAAGAGGAAACAATAATGAAATTAATTGCCTTTTCTTGGTGTTTGGAATGACCACCTCTTGTTGCCCTTTTATAAGCATGCGTATGTACAAATCCGTTCCAATATGTGTTGTCATGTTAATTGATTAGTTAATTAAATACTAGTAAATATCTTATACGACTTCCTCTGCTTTTGTTGGTTTTTTAAAGTCAACTATGAGATGAAAACTACATTTTATTTTATTTAAAACTAAATAAGTTTTTAATTTGGGGAAAATGCCAGTATTTTTTTTGTTTGATTTTTTTTTTATCTCTATGTAATGTTTTAATTTGCTTTAAATTTGTATTTTATGTATTTGTTGAAATTTATGAGAATAACTCATTTAGTTAGTATTTTGAGTAAGGAGTATATGAAAGCTATAATCAAATTAGATATAATTTTGGCCTAACATATGACTTGTCAACTCGTGGTTAAATAATCTATAAGTGATTACCTATACTCGATATAAAAAATATCAATAA
>JBBPBT010001302.1:5966142-5978408 GCA_037974875.1 Cicer bijugum | reverse complement strand
ACCTGCAAGTTTTGAAATATATATTGTCAAAATTGTAAATTTGCTAAAATTATATTATGATTCATATGTATTATAAAGTAAAGATGAAATTTAAAATTATTAATTTTTAGGTGATATTTAGAACTATTTAAATTTAAATTTGACAAAGTAACTCATGAAATTTTTTTATTTTAAAAGCTCTCTAAATTTAATATCCAAACACGATAATTTACAACGAAAGATCTGAATTCTTTTAAAAAACTACATTTTCCTGTCAAATTATCTGATCTAAACACACTCTAAAGACGAAATTTAAAGACTTTCTTGAGAAAATAAACTTATCCATTCATATCATAATGAGTGACCCACTTAAGTAATATATATACATAAAAAAAGAGAAAATATAACACCCTTAATAAATTATTTTAATTTAAAATGTTGTATTCACCATTATCATATTATCTTAAATACAAAGTAAAACATTGACTTGAGAATGATGCAAGTAACATTAACTAAAATGTTACTTAACTAAAATAAACAATTGAAAAAATCACAACACTTATTTATTTTAGATTTTAAAAAAAAATGTCATAAAGTTCCACCGTAAAAATTATGTATCTATCAGTATCAAATCCGTACTTATTTTGATGAAATCAAATAATATTATACACAATTTATCATTTGATATTTGTTTAAGTGGTCAAAGGTGTTCGATAAAGTCTTTATTGTATGAAATCGTTGGTCACTAAAGATTGTTCACATTATGGTTGTTAAGAGGAACTATTTTACTTGGTCACTAAAATCGATCAATTAATTTTGCAACACGATACATGTCTAGATTTTATTAATTACAAGTCATGTATCTGGTTATGTTTACGCTAATATTAATTTATTATGTTTACACTATGGTTGTTAGAATAACTAAATAATTGCGTTAAATAGACAAAAATAATATTGCACCAAACAAAAAGGATAATTAAATAATTTTTATATGCAAGGTTTATACAACTAATGAAAAACGATTAATTAATATAACTAACTATAATTTTATATTTAATTTGAATAACTAATTAACAAATTACTATATCTTAATCTCATTGCAAGTTGGAATGCACACAATACACTTCTAGCTTAGAAAATTCACAATACACAAATGTCAGAAATTTAATAGTCAAGTGTATAAAATTTGGAAATACATCGCTAAAGAAAATATAAAATGTTGATAGGACTAAAAAGATTCAAATTTTCTTAATCATCCATCACTTTTATGGATAGAAGCTAAATTATCAATTAAACATAAAAGAAGCTAAATTATCAATTAAACATAAAAGCTTGAAGTTTAATTAACCTTCTATAATAAAAATTAAAATATCGATCAGGTTCAAAGAGTAAAATCTTGTCAACCATTCATGTTAGCAAAAATGAACGAAATTTGATTAACCATAAAAAATTATTCTTTGATGAGAATTTTCAATACTCGTCAATTCTCGATTTGGGCCTTCATTATCTCTTGACTTGGGTCTTCAATATTATTTACTTCCTTAGTCCAAAAGCAATCAATCATGTGTTCGTTAACAAGGATGAAGGATGGAAAGTTGGAACACTTTAAACAACAAGTAGCAATACTAACACACAAAGGTCAATTGGAAGGGTCATCCACCTCATTGAAATGTACACGACACTGAACAAAATTTCAAATTTTTTTTAAAAGGCTTAATTGTAATTTTGGTCCATCTATTTTAGCTGAATCACAAAATAGTTCCTCTATTTTATTTCTCACTAGTTTTGGTCTCTTAAATATAATTTTGGTCTAAAACTTGATGAAGTGTCATTTTTTTCAGTTTATTTAAACCACACCATGCCTCAACAATTGTACCTTAGATCTATTATCGGTAAGTAGACACACTACTATGTCACCACACAAGTGATCTCCCGATCACATATGCAAACATGTCCTCATAGACTCATCCCAAGACTCATTTAAATGACCGCTAGGATTTAACTAGCGTTGCACGACAACTCTTGACATTTAAGAAATTAGCCCAGGTCAACTTCCCTAGAAAATCCTAAAGTCTCTAATCTCCTCCTTAAGCTTGAGAATTACCTCCACTGTTAGGTTTATTTAGTTGTACTTTCAAAATATTAGACCAAAGATCTTGGCGTCGCTAATAAATTTTTATGTATGTTGGGTCGAATTTATCATATATATCTTTCTTCCTTCAACGTTCTAAGTCAGTCCTTATACAAAGGGGATCATCATGGACATGAGTTAGATATAACACATGTTTACAATTTACATAATGCAAAACATGTCACTTGTCACATCAGAGTTCAAATCACATACATGTATCACGTTTAATATCAATATCATAGTTCTTATCACATATCATATTATAATTATTAATAGCATGTTCAAGTAATATGAATCATTACCACAACATCTTAATGAATAATTACCACACATCATAATATTTCACCATAATAATATATATTTCATATTCAAATTGAGTTGCACAATGAACCTAATTCACAATACCCCACAAATTTCTCTCTAACAGGCTCAGGTAAATTCTTCTCACAACGAATAAATTAATTTTAAGGTATTTTCCGACCATTATGCGTCAAACGACCATATCTTTTCCACACTGTGATGGTCAAAATGAATTGACTCAGTTTTTCCCACCCATAGCATTATTATTATTATTATTATTATTATTATTATTATTATTATTATTATTGTTGTTATTGTTAAATAATTAAAGTACTCATAACTCATCTTAAATATTAATAAACATCACCAAATCACTAAATACATAAAATATGATTTTATATTTCTCTCTACAAACGAACCTGGTATTTGGGTCTCTATTTCCCAAGTAGCACTTTCAGAAGTAACTCTTCTCCAAATAACCTTCACTACTGAAATTGTCTTTTCTCACAGTTCCTTGGTGATCAGTAATCAATAGAGAAAAAGTTTCAAAAATAAGGATCTCCTTTATATGAATCTCGTCCAACTCAATAACATGATATTGGTCTTAAATCTACTTACGAGGTTGTGAAACGCAAAAGACACTATGGAACTTAGAAAGAAATGGAGGTAACACAAATTGGTAGGTATTTGAAAGTCCTTCAACATCTCAAGTCCTTCAATATCTCAAGTTGGTGAAAACGATTCAAAATAAACTTAGAAATATCGAAACAATTCTATTATTACAAATTTGTCTTGAAAAACTCATTTTTACCACACATTCGCCGCACATCAATACTCATCAACTACTCTTGAATCTCCTCAAGCTCCTTATTACCTAAAATGTCGTTGTAAGGATACTTTTTTTTTCCCTCAAACCAAAGCTAAACTTATGAAAAAATGATACAAAATATATAAATTTAAAACTTTCAATTTAAAAGAAAAAAATGCAAACCGGTAAATCATATAACACCAACATATACACTTATGTGTAATACATTGTTTCTTAAAACAAATCGTACATTACATATCAATCTCAACGTAAGCAATCACAAATATTAATTTCATGTCATCCAACGAACGGTCTAACTATGATTTGTCTGGGGAAAAACCCTTACCTTGGTCGTTTTTCTTTATATCACAAAGTATTAAACTTTTGATGCGCCAAAAGAAAAGGTGTGAAGGTTAGGGTTTTAGTTCCTTTATTTTTACAAAATCTAGTCTGTAAAGGATTTGTGAGGTCGGGTTTTTTGTTTTGTTTTTGTGCTTATTATTACTGAGTATGGAAATATTATGGACTTTACGAAAAAAATTTAATGTGGAGATTATAGGGTAGATAGTGTTGGGCTTAAATGTAGAATAGAAGGGAGAAAATATCAACAAATTTTTTTTGGTTAAATTTGATCATACAATCGTTAGGACACACATGAATCCTTTCGTAACTCATGCCAATAGAGCACAAAATTTGTTTAGCCTCATAGGTTCGATTGGAAAGTTCATTATCGTCTCGAAACATATCTTTTAAGAGTGTTCATAATTCTGTGAAGCTTTTATCAGACCATCCATTACTCGCTTTTAAGTTGTACAACTTTAATATCCCCGACAATCTTGTGAATTTAGTACAACAATTATATAATGGTTTCTCTACATCACTCAACAAACTCTCAAACATTTTAGGACAATCCCAAAGATCTTCTTCAACTGCTTTTGCTATCTCCTCAACTCGGTCTGGCTCATATGTATCTGTGTCAAAATCAATTGAAGCATCTGTCGAACCATTCTCAAAATTAATGTTTCATTTTTTTTTCTCACCATGTCTTATCCAACATGTATAGCTTTGATCAATTCCATTCCATACTAAATGTCCTTCCAATTCATCTTCTCTAACGAGTTTTCCAAAAAAACATTTTAAACAAAGACAAACGACTCTATTTGGATCTTTTGCATTCTTCACTGCAAACTCAACAAACCCCTTCACTCCATTTTCATACTCTTTTGACAATCGATTGACAGACATCCATTTCCGTTCCATATTATATGACCTATATAAATGCAGATACACAAATAATAAGCTACTGATAACATTATACCAATATATAGTACACGTATCTTGGAAAATGGAAACCAAGGTTCAAGTCTGATTTCAAAACAGAACATATCAACAAATTTCAAAAAAGAATAGATTTTATATGATTTATTATGTAACAATTTATTAGTTTTAGTGACAATAACAAATTAATAAATACAGTACCTGAGACAACGTATCTAATTTTTTATAAAGGAGGAGCAGTAGATGGTCGCACAGTACATAGAGGAGAGGAGGGTTCCTAGAGTAGAGGAGAGGAGGGTTCGTAAATTTGTTTTAAATTTATTTTTATTTATTTAAAGTAAATGATTTTTATTTAAAGTGAATGATTTTACAGCGCTTGTGTAATAAGCGCTCTAATAGATCCTTTAATTATGTGAAAGCGCAAGGCTTTTACAACGCTTGTAAAAAAGCGCTCTAATAGGTCATTTAATTATGTGAAAGCGCAAGTTTTTTACATCGTTTGTCCAAAAAGCGCTTTAAAAGCTATGTAACATTAGGTGGGAGCACTATATTTTACAGCGCTTGTGTTTAAAGCGCTTCAAAAGCGCTGTAAAATATTATGTGAGGGTGCTTTATTTTACAGTGCTTGTGTACAAGCGCTGTAAAAGTCTTGTAAACATTATGTGCAAGCGCTATGTGACTCTATATGACCCTACAACAGCGCTTGTCAAAAAAGCGTTGTTATAGCCTAAGTTATTTTTAAAATATATTTACAACAGCGTTTGTATTTAATAAGCGCTATAAAAAGCGCGTTATAAAATGTCATTTTTGGCGTAGTGTGCAATGCATATCTACATATATCAATTGATACGATACAAGAAAAGATACACATATATGATGTCACATTCACATATTAAACTCAAATATACATATCTACAACCATAATCCAACAACTTCAATTCTACTCATAAACTCCACCAATTATAGATCCCAAAATTATAACAACATACACCACAGTATTTATATTAATTAACATATTTATTAACATATATTATGCATAGTTAAAATTCTTCACCAATTAGCATGTATTAAACCTCAATTATCTTACATACTTATATAATTTGATTTTTACGATTTTGTTACAAGTAGAGAAGAGATAG
The DNA here is from genome assembly GCA_037974875.1 of Cicer bijugum. Taxonomy (NCBI): domain Eukaryota; kingdom Viridiplantae; phylum Streptophyta; class Magnoliopsida; order Fabales; family Fabaceae; genus Cicer; species Cicer bijugum. Next base: position 5,972,773 of record JBBPBT010001302.1, on the reverse strand, counting down.
TAGCTAGGGTTTCAATAAAGTCTTTATTGTATGAAATCATTGATATGCAATATAGATTGTTCACATTATGGTTGTTACGGAGAACTATTTTACTTGGTCGCTAAAATTGATCAATTAATTTTGCAACATGTTACATGTCAAGATCTTTTTTTATCACAAGTCATGTATCTAGATGAAATTCACAATATAACACTCTCAACCAAAATAAAATATTATAAGATACGCCTGCAATTATTTACGTCATCGAGATTAGAAAATATGGATAACTCAAAATTAATAAAATTAAATATATTATAATAATTGCATTATGTTTCTGGCAAAAAAAATTAATTTATTAAGTTTATGGTTGTTTGGATAATTAAATAAATGTGTTAAATAGACAAAAAGAATATTGGGTCAAACAAAAAGGATAATTAAATTATTTGTATATAAGGTTATATAACTAATGAAAAACGATTAATTACTATAACTAACTATAATTTTATATTTAATTTGTATAACAAATTAACAAACTACTATATCTTATATCTCATTGCAAATTGGAATGTGCATAATATATTTCTAACTTAGAAAACTCACAATACACAAATGTCTGAAATTTAATAAATTTAATAGTCGATGAAAAGAGTATAAAATTTGGAAATATATCAGCTATAGAAAATATAAAATGTTGATAAGACTAGAAAAAAATGAAATTTTCTTAATCATGCATCCATCACTTTTGTGGATATATGGAAGCTAAATTATCAATTAAACATAAAAGATCAATTAAACATAAAACATTGAAGTTTAAGTAGCCATCTATCATCTTTATGAACAAAAACTAAAATGTTAACTAGGTTAAAAATAATCAAATTTCCTTAACCATCCATTTTTTATAAATATAAATTAAAATATCGATTAGGTTCAAAGAGTAAAATTTTGTTAACCATCCATTTTAGCAAAAATGAATGAAATTTGATTAATCATTGAAAATTACTCTTTGATGAGAATTTTAAATACCAGTCAATTCTCGATTTGGGTCTTCATCATCTCTTGACTTGAGTCTTCACTATTAATTACTTACCTAGTCCAAAAGCAATCAATCATGTGTTCGTTAGCAAAGTTGAAGGATGAAAAGTTGGAACACTTTAAACAACCGGTAGCAATACTAACACACAAAGGTTTAAATTGGGAGGGTCATCCACCTCATTGAAATGTACACGGCAATGAAAAATATTCGAAAAATATTCGAAAAATATTCAAAAAATATTTAGAAACAATTTAGCGGAATAATTGAAAATATTTATATTAAAAGGAAAGTAAATTCTATATTAATAAAATAGTTAAAGATACAAAATGAATGCATGATATGATCTATATATAAAACTAAACTTAACAAACTATTCACTTAAAAACTAATTCTAATACCATATTAGGTTTTTGAGTTTTACCAATACACGCCTCCTTCCTAATATTATTGAGCTTGGTCAAAAATATAACCTATCATAGTTAATGAAATAACTCAACCTTGATGTAACCTATTAAAGTTGAATTTTGTAAGTTTTGATGTATAAAATGCCACAATTATTGCACATAGAGTGAAATAGTAAATCATCAAACATTGTCGACTTCTACTCATCACTTGCTGATAACTATTTATCATATGTAAATTTTTTATTATTTGCAGTCTTATTTACTTTTTATTCATTAATTAATTTAAAGAGCTATTTAATATATTTTGTTGATTTTAGTTATTTTATTTAATAAAATGTTTATGAGTAGATAATTTTTGTAGTTTTGTGTAAATTTTGGTCAGAAATCAACATGACCTATGTGAATGTTTCAGCCATATATATCCAGAGTTGTAGATGTCTAATAGTAGTCCAACCAAATGCAAATGAAAGTTAAGATCTATAGCTACAACGTTCATGAAGATATCGGAGCCCAATTCAAACTCAAAAGAGGAGAAAAATATAGAAAACGTCAAACAAAAGAAGTTGTGCGTCTGATGCGCATTTTCAGGCTGAAGCCTCTGCCGGGAAGCGCTTGAAGCACCAAAGCTGCGTCTGGGTCGCGTGGCACGTGACAGCATTCATTAAAATGCACTTGTTTCACTTTCTAGGGATCCTTTTGACTATTGGGAAGTTGGGAGACTTATGCCCTAGCAAACAAACTCAAAGACGACTGTTTCTAACATCATTGAAGCAGTTTTATCAAGAACCATTCATGAATTATTCTTGTAATTTTTCTTCAATCCATATCTTTTGTATCTCTGTCATGAGTAACTAAACCCTATTTGTTAGGGATGAGTGTAACAAGATGAAACCCTTATTTTTCTGATTTGATTTCTAGCTATATGAATGAGTTTATTAAATTATTTTCCTCATCTTTGTGCTTAATGTTTTTTATTGTTTGATCAATATTAAAATGTTCTACGATTCGTACCTTGAAACGAAATTGAACTTTACGAATGCTTGAGATGAGAAATTCATCAATTTGTAATATAGGGATAGATGCACGTCATGAAACTAATTAAATTAGTTACAAAGACAATAGTTTAAAAAGAGAATTCTTATACTGTGAGACTTAATTCTAATTTGAAATCCACTAAGGAATTAGAGATTACTTTGGAATTAAAGGTTTTATCACTAAGACATTATGGTAAGAATAATAAAGAGAATTCGATAATAATTCAATAAAGAAATTCAATAACTCGGATCAAATTAGACACCAATATTGGATTTGAAGTGAAACTCATATGTGGCATTTTTCTTATTATAAATGATCAATTTTATTACTTTTGTTAATTTTAAATATTATTTCAATCAACTTGGGAACTTTTTGTTCAATTTTAGTAATTAAATATAATTCGATAGTAAAACGTAATCTTTGAGTTCGACACTCGGTACTACCGTTTTAATTATTATTTACAACGATTCAGTACACTTGCTGAAACGCTATCATCTGCGCTTGAAGGAACACTTGCATCATCATAGTGTCAAAATGATAATACAAAGCCATAGAAAACAAGAAATTAATGCCACACACAAACACATAGGCAATACTAAAAGCACACAATTCACAAGTTTTATTTAGAACATATAATAGAGTCCTTTGACTTATGGTTTTAAATTATATATATATATATATATATATAATTACTGTATTATTATAAATTTTAAAGTTTCTGCAATAATATCACAATTATAATTTAAGCCGTATTTTTTCATAATTTAAAAGCACGTTGAAAAATAGATTATTAATTAGAAATTTTGTAGCATATCCTCTAGAGAGAAAGAGTAGGGGCCAACAATGGGTTACCAATATCCCAAACAACAATACCAGGGATTAATTTGTTTTTGAGAAGGTTTTCAAAGAATTCCTTGACTATAGGGTCCATATCAAAGCTAATTATTGGAACGACTATAGTCGGAGTGTAGGTAGCTACAAGTTTTTTATAGATTTGTTCTACTTCTTCTACCAATATCATATCATAGAATGCAAAGTGAATAATGTCAATAATATTTTTGTTGTGAAAATATAAATAGCGATAGTATGATTCTAATGGTTTATTTGGAGCAATGGATACCACATTAATGGATAGACCGGTATCATTTTTGAGTTGTCTTATAAATTCTCCAATACAATTGGAAAATTGATCTACACTTGATTTGATGACGTCATAATGAATATCAATACCATCAATTAAATTGTTGTAGTAATCATGGTTGATCCGTTTGATGGAGTTTATGGCGTTGTAAATCCATATATGTTTTTCAATTGGATCGAATGGAAATTCAGAGTCAACACCTCCAACGCTTATAACTACCCTTGCGTGTGGAATATCTTCCTTCAACTTTTTTAACCAATCAATACCGAGTTCGATAAGGCTCCAAGTAGGATGGAAATTTCCTGTGCCTTTTCCATGTGCGTCATAATCCTCACCGGCAAAGCTTAGAATGAAGTCGATTGCTGTAAACTTGGACATGATATCATTGATTGGAGTTGGTTTATGATGTATGTATTGACGATAAATGGTAGATTCAATAATTCCTTTGTTACCATTAGAAGACATTGTGACAATAAGTAAGAAATTTTACAAGAGGAAATTAATAATAATTGCCTTTAATTTTTTTGGTGTTTGGAATGAACACCTCTTCACACCCTTTTATAAGGTTTTGTATGTGCACATATCCAATCCAATGTGTGCTGCCATGTGCATTATGATCAATTAGTTAATTAAATACTACCTAGTAGTATATATTTTAAAATCAACTTCATCAAGGTCAACCATGAGATGAAAACTATTCGACTTATTAAATTTTACTCTCGGTCTTATAATATAAATAAAAATAGATTAAAAAAATAGTGCATGTGGTTCCAATTTTAAATCATATATATCGACTTTTTTGATATATTTTTGTTTATACTATGAGATGAGTTAATAAGACTTTATCAGTAAAAAAACCTTTACTCCTTTTATCTTAAGTGACATGTTTTTATTATTTTGCATGTATTAAAACAATTATAAATAAAATAAAAATAATAATAATTTTATCAAATTAATTTTTTGAGTATTGTTGTATGCACCTATTATAATAAATGTAAAGTGAGATATATCATCTTAAAAAGTAATGTCTAAAATATTATTAGATTTAGTTTTGTTCTTTTATTTTCACATGAAATTGATCCCCTTATTTTAAAATCAAACATTTTTCAAATTTGTAATTTAATTCATTAGTTTTAGTAATCTCAGAGTCTTGATTGTACTAAGTTAAATTAGACAAGACTAGTTAGCAGAGTTGGTCCAACACATATAGAAGCTTAAGACGATTTTTAATATAAGATCTTTTAAAATATATGATATGAAAACATTTATTAAACTAATTTGAAGTCGTATAATATTTCTATATTTTAATTGATAATAAAGTGAATTGATTCAATATTATATTTAGATAAGATTTTATTAGTTATAATTTTGAAAATATTAGAATACAAAACATTTTAATTTAGTAAAAAAATTGAGACTTGAGACTTCTTTATAAATATTTTTTTTTTAGGATCAAAGGAATTGATTCCATGACTTTACCCTTGAGTTGCCCCTTTTCTTGTGTTTTTATTAATTGCGGCTAATTAGAATGAAAGAGTGTTCTTAAATATTAGCTTAACTAACAAATTAATGTCGATTTCAATACTATTAGGTCGAATATCATGTATGAGTTCAAACCTAAAATATCACTTTGTGTATAAATTTTTTTGTAGTAATTATATACAAAAACAAGAGAGATAAAAAAAATGAACAAGTATATAGAAGAGAAGATTAGATAATGAGGTCACTTAACATAGAGAATAGTCAATATGTTAATCTTGATGATGTATAATATGGTTTCCATCAATTTGGTCAATTTGAAAGTCTAGGAATGAATTTGTTTTCGTAAAAGTTCCCATGTCACTACAAGGAATACATGTATTTCACCTTTTTTTAACTTTTTAATGATTTTCTGAGGAACAAAATTTAATAAAAAAACACTCATGAAGGCTTATATAACTCTTGAGAAACTGTTTTCTATGGATTTGTGAGGAATTTGCTCATTGGAAACTCTTTTTTTTCAAGGGTCTTGCATGTCGAATATTTCTTAGAGAAAAATGGAATTTGCTTGTAGTGTATGAATTGCATTATTGAAAATATCAAACTTTTATTATGGGATGGTTTCATACATATGTCAAACGTTTTAATAGTAATCTTTTTGTGTGTGGGTATCAATGGTGATTTCTATTGATTTACGATAAACCATTTATAGAATTCACCTAATTATGATATGATATTTTTCAATCAAATATAAATATTATATTATAATATATGACATTTCAACCAAAAATAATATTATAGAATATGCATGCAATTACTTATATAACTCATATTAAAAATTAAATATGAATAATTCAATTAATTCAATTAATTAAATTAAATATTATAATTCAATATTTTGTTAGTCTCTATAAAGTTATGATATTTTAAGTTTAGTATTTAAACAAAATTTATTCACTTTAAGTCTTATTTTAATTTTATATAGATTTTTTAAAGACTTAAAGTATTAATTTTTTACTAAAACTTTTTAAAATAAAAACATAATTAATAATAATTATAATTTTTCTTCACTTCATACTTGAATGATGTCCACACTGGTTGTTAGGGTAAATAGACCCCAAAAAAATTGGATCAAATAAAAAACAAAAGTTACATGTTCAATTTTCTTTAATGTTATTAAATTGAATGAAATCAAATATAAATGTTTTATTAAAGAAATCTTAAAGTTTACTCTATTTTAAACTGAGTAATATTCTCATCCTTAAATTCATTTCATAGAAAAGTAATTAAATAATTGAAAAAAAAATTGAGAAAGAAAATAATTTGTATACGTCAACGATTGGAATTTGTAAGAGGAAATTGAGAAAGAGAATAATTTTTATACAGCTATGTACACATCAAATCCGTTGTTTATTATCTTGTCATGTGCATTCATATATTTTTTAAATAAGTGTATGCATTCATATAAATTAATTAATTATTATTATTTTACTGGTATTAATTAATTAGTTGATTACATATTTACTTATCTATCCTTTTTATTACGATGCTTGTCTATTC
>JBBPBT010001302.1:5952329-5965703 GCA_037974875.1 Cicer bijugum | reverse complement strand
GCATCTTTTTTTCAACGACTGACTCATATAATCATCTTACACATACTAAAAAAAATACATAAATAAAATAGCTAATAATATTTGTACTATTATTGAGTATTGGTATATATATATTGTAATTATCATAAATATAAAGTGAAAGAAATTCAATCAAAAGTAATTCAAATAATATTAATTAAAAAATGTAATTAAAAAAATTAACATTATATTAAAAATATAATTAAAAAAAATTAACATCATATTAAAATATTTTATAATTCAAAAACATCTCAAAAGCACACACAATAAATATTTTTCTGCCTCAACTTCCTCACAACATTATAGTTGGAATTGTAATAATTTTACATATCATCAACAAGTCTATTAAAAATATAAATCTTATAAAGATAATCATTATCCTGTCATTAGGTTATTTGTGTAACTTTCTTATCATTTTATGTTTGTTAAATTGTTTCTCTAACCACTAGAATGTCATCTTTTATAACGTTGACAATCTTTTTTATAGTTAAAATAAAAAATAGCATCTTTTGTTGTCATTGTTTGAGGTGACATCCCTCAAATCGAAAAAGTTTATTGAAATCTGAAGCAACGGAATTAGACCAATAATCTCTTTAGTTGACATGGTAAAAAAAATTGTTGTTTTTGATATGTGAAAAATTGTTTTTAAAATAATTTTCAGTCTATCAACCACTGAGTTGAGTTGCGAACTAAGTCACTCAGGATAAAATGACTCAGTTAAAACTGTATCGGTATTCTACTACACCGTAGAACACCACTATAGAATTATACCCTCAATATAACTATAATGGTCACTCTAAAAGTATGGAACTTAAATCACTCATAAATCATTCTATGGCCTAAAAATCATTCTAAAACTGAAATGATAGTGGTATTAAGGTCACTCAAAAAAATTGAATGGATAAAAAAAAAAGGAGAAAAATGATCTAAAAGTACATGAGTAGAAGAGTGAGAAGGGAAAATTGACACTCTTTACGTATTAATGAAATGTATCTTACATATATAAATTATTCAATGTGTAAGTTTAGTAATTATAAAATTGAATGTTAATTAATGTATGAAATTTTTCAACGTGAGACTCTATATTTTTTTCAATTTACACAAAAATTCCAACAATAAATACCTTATACGACATTGATTAAAGAAAAGAAAGAAGAAAAAAAATGGTAGAAGGACAACATTATCTTAGACATACTTTTAGCTTAATAAGGAACTCAAAAATACGTTTTGTCCTTAAAATGACAATGATCAGGAATTAAAATCATAACTCCAAATGGACATGCAAAGAAATAAATGGAAAAAAGTTAATAACAAAATATACATCGAGCCTAAAAACAAGTTCGTTGGTTGCATGCAAATGAGTTAAATGTAACACCTTTTACTCCAAAAAAAATAAATTAAAATAGCTAAATCAACGCAAGCATCGTAAAATACAGTCTAATTTAAAATTTATAGTTAGAATACAGATCCCAACTAAAATGTGAAAATAACATGTAAACCAAGTAAAATGAATTCAATTCAAATTTCACATAATCCCAGAACCACTTCTAAATTCTAAAATAACTTAAATCCAAGTTTGTCAAACGACGAGAGCCTATAACAAAATATAATTATTTTGTTTTTTTTTTAGTTTTTGCTTCTCTTGCTCGTAACTTTTACCATTTTTTGTAGTTTTTTTTTAATGGTGGTGATAACGAATAATGAATTTTGGTCAAAATTGATTTTTTTTCTATGTTGGATCATGAAATCTTGGATTCAATTGGATTTATTGAATTGATATTTCAATCGACCCTTCTATTTTTTTTCTTCCTTATTTTGATTTCTTCGATCTTCATATCTTTTTACTGCGTTTTGATTTTAGGAATTATCTGATCTATTCAACAAAACAAAAATATGATTTTATTTTTTTGAAATCTAAGTTTAAAAAATATTAATAAATGCAAGTTATCGTATCAAATTAACGTATTTTAGTTTGAAGACCAGACTTAAATGAAAGACTGAAGTTGAAAAATCTGAAATAACGAAGATAAAATTTAAAAAATAAAATCACAAAAAGATTAAAATTGAATTTGTCTCATATATTATAGGAACCAAAGTACTATCAACCAAATAGAAAATTAAATCCAACAAAGAATGGTGAATTGAGTATATAAAAACATAAACAAAGGAAAATGATATGTAATTGCTTGTTATTATTCAAAGTATTACAGACATTGATACAATGGAAGAGATTTTGCACTCAAAACAAAATGAAAAAAGAAAGTAATTGAAAACAAGAAACCAATGCGACACACAAACAGAAATGCAATACTAAAAGCACACAATTCATAGGTCTTATTTAGAACATCCTATAGATAGAGTCATCCTCCTATCTATTTATGTTTGTGATATTTGACCCATAAAATAAATTATCATTAGAGGTTTTGTAGCACATTTTCTATAGAGAAAGAGTCGGTGCTTCCAACGGTAGAGTTATTATCGTCTCAAACAACAGCGCCAGGGAGTAATTTTTTTTGCAGAAGGTATTGAATGAACTCGGTAATTATAGGGACCTTGTGAGAGCTAACTATTGGTAGGACTGTAGCCACATTGTACTCATCAACTAATTTTTGATAGAGTTCTACAAGTTGTTTTAGAGTTTGTGGTTTAAGATTGTAGAATTGATAGTCAACCAAGTCGATAAAATATAGCTTTTGCGAATATAAGTCGAGGTAGTAGGATTGGACTAGTTCGTTTGGAGCAATGGAAACCACATTGATAGATAGATTAGTATCATATCTTAGTTTTTCTATAACTCTCCCAATACTAGAAGAAAATTCATCTTCACTTGATTTGATGACATCATAATGAATATCAATACCATCAATTAGATTGTCATAGAGATCATGGACAATCCGTTTGGTTGACTCTATGATTTTGTAAACCCATATATCTTTTTCAATTGGATCGAAGGGAAATTCAGAGCCAACACCACCTATGCTTATAACCACCCTTGCATTTCGAATACGTTCCTTCACCTTTTTGACCCATTCAATATTGAATTCTTCAACATCCCAAGTGGGATGTAAATTTCCGGTGCCTTTTCCATGTACGTCATATTCTTCACTGGCAAACCTCAAAATGAAGTCGATTTGTTTGTCATCATTGAGTTTGGAGATATTATGAATTGGAGGTGATATATCATGTACGTATTGACGATAAATGGTAAAATCAATGTTTCCATTGTTACCGTTAGAAGACATTGTGACAAAATGAAATTAATTACCTTTTCTTGGTGTTTGGAATGACAACTTGTTGATACCCTTTTATAAGGCTACATATGTACATATCCAATTTAATATGTGATGTAATGTGCATTTTGATCCTCTAATAAAGTCAACCATGAGATGAAAACTATACTTTGTTTTGTTTTGAGTTTAATAACTTTTTAATTTTTATAAAATTATATGTAAGCCTTACATATGATTTGACAACACATAATTGAATCAAACATGTTAGAGACCACTTATAGTCGATAGAGGAAATATCAATAAATAATTTTTTTTTTAAGACAAATGAGATTAAAGACTGTAAATCTTGTTTTATTTTTAATCATTAGCCATATGTGGAAGAAACTAGTTCGATTATTAAGATTCAAGTTTTGGTTTGTTAATTTCATATTTGCTTCTAAAATATTTATGTGAACCGTTAACGTATTTTTATTTTTCTTGTTGATTTTAAAATATGGATAGAGAATGTTCCAACTAATGATCAATTTGATTATACTATTATCATTTTAGCATTTTAATGAAGTTTAGTTTTCAGTCCAAAAAAAAAATTAAGACTTAATTGTAGCTTTGGTTTCTTTATTTTTTATTAACTTATGGAATTAGTCTTCCATTTTAAAAATCGACGGTGTTGGTCTCCCGCTTAGATTTTTTAACTAAAAATTGATGATGTGACATATTTTAAATAAGGAAACATATACTATTATGATATTGAAACATTTAAATGAATGAATTATTTATATGTCATTAATTAGATTACGAAAACCAGTAATTTTCAAAGTTGAAACTAAAGTTTTTAGAGTATTTTAATGCAATTTTATGTGTTAATTATGTTATATTATTGTATCAAATATTATGTCATTTAAAACATATCACATACTATTTTTTAGTAAAAAAAATGGATGATAAGAGACTAAAATTGTCGTTTTTTAAATAAGACTAAATTCTAAGCAATTCAAATTCTTCAACTAGATTCTCTTCATTTATAAATTTTGTTGTTCCGATTGAACAATTGCTTATTTATAAGTTGGGATTTATAACTTTTTAAAAGTTTTGGGGCGAAATTGAAATTTTGGAAAAAATAAAGGATCATTTTGCAAAATTAAAAAATTTGGGGTCTAATTTGCCAAAAAATATATAGACTAATGTGCAACTTTTCAAACATATATTGTCAAAATTCTAAATTTGATAAAATTAAATGACCGTTTTATGATTCATATGTATTATAAAGTAAAAATGAAATTTAAAATTATTAGTTTTTAGATGGTGTTGGAAATTATCTAATTTAGCTTTGACAAAATAACTCATTAAAATCACTTTATTTTAAAAATTCTCCAAATTTATTATTCAAACAAGATAATTTACAATAAAATATTTAAATTCATCTAAAAAATTATATTTCTCCAAAATATTATCTCATTTAATAAACACACTCTAAAGATATAGGTCAACCATGAGATGGAAACATTTTTAACTATACTACTAATATTGATTAATGAAATTTTAAGATTTTCTTGAGAAAAAAACTTATCCATCCATACCATAATGAGTGGCCTATTTAAGAAAAAGAAAAAGAAATAACACTTTTATTGAATTACCCTAGTTTAGTATTTGTGTATTCACCATTTTGACAAATGTAAAGTGAGACATTGACTTGATATTAATACAAGTAACATTAACTAAAATGTACAAGGGCTATTTATTTTAGATTTTTCAAAAAGGTAATGTGATAAAGTTTTGCCGTAGAAATTATTTATGAATCTATCTATATATCTATCTATCTGGGGAACAACTTTATGGATTGTTGAGTCTTGCAACCTCATTTGGTCGACCAAATGTATCTACATAACAAAATGAATTTAATGTTGTAGTTTTCCATATGCTCTCAAGTTCGTACGTTGTTCATACTACTATGTTGGTACTAAACAAAATGTTAGGTTTTTGACCTAGTACAGTAACAATATTTTCAAGAAGATTTATAATTTATGTTATTTTTTAAAAATTATTTTAAACTTTAATGTTTAATAAAAAAAATAATTTTAAACATAATTCAAAATAATTTTTCTATTAGAGAAGATAAATGAACAGTAAATTAAGAAAAATGAGAACAAAGAGACCGACATAACATGTACTCAAATAATAATAATAATAATAATAATAATAATAATAATAATTTTTCTCAACAATATATATAATTAATAAATAGCATTTTCTTATCACTAGTTACAAAAATTATTAATATTATTAGTATTTTATTAAAGATGAAAATTAAATATACGATCTTTTTACTATCCTAATTTTTGTATTCATTCACTTCGATTACAATCAATAATATTCCTTGATTGTATGAAATCATTGGTATCAATAATGATTGTTCACGTCGCATGTCTAGATTTTTTTTCTTATCACAAGTCAATGTGTCTAGATAATATCTACACTATGATACTCTCAACCAAAACAAAATATTATAAGATATGCGTGCAATTATTTATATAATCGGGATTAGAAAATATGAATAACTCAATTAAATTAGATATATTATTATAATTTTTCTTTATTTCATACTTGCATTATGTTTCTGGCAAAATAATAAAATAGTCTTATCATGTTTACACTATGATTCTTAGGACAACTAAATAATTGCGTTAAGTAGAAAAACAGTATTGCGTCAAACAAAAAGGATAATTAAAAAAATTTATATGCAACATGTATATAGTCAATAAAAAACGAATAATGATTATAATTACCTATAATTTTATCCTTAATTTGTATAATTAATTAATTACCTACTATATCATAGATCTCATTGCAAGTTGGAATGATCATAATACGTTTTTAGTTTAGAAAATTTAAAATACACAAATGTCATAAATTCAACAATTAAAAAGCGTATCAAATCTGAAAATACATCGATTAAAGAAAATATAAAATGTTGATAAGGTTAGAAAGAATAAAATTTTCTTAATCATCCACCACTTTTAGGGATAGAAGTTAAATTATCAATTAAGCTTATCACATTGAAATTTAATTAACCATCCATCGTCTTTATGAATATAGAAGCTAAAATATTGATTAAAGAATCATATTTACTTAATCATCTATTTTTTTATGAATAGAAACTAAAATGTCGATTAGGCTCCATAAAGTAAAATTTTCTTAACCATCAATTTTAGCAAAATTGAATAAAATTTGATTAACCATTGAAAATTACTCTTTGATGAGAATTTTCAATTATTGTCAATTATCGTAACTCAACTTTCTTATGGGTTAACCTAATCAACGAAGATAAAATATTTGAGAAATCCATCACAAAACATCGATAATAACCGGCTAAATCAAGAAAACTCCGAATCTCCTTTATTGTGGTAGGTCTGGGTCAATTCTGGACTGTTTCCACCTTACTTGAATCAACACTTATTCAATTCTTAGATTCAACATGACCTAAAAATGCCACATTATCCAGCCAAAACTAACATTTTGAGAATTTAGCATATAATTGTGTATCTCTTAAGGTTTGCAAAATCAACCTTAAATGTCGCTCGTGTTCTTCTTTACTCTTGGAATAAACAAGGATATCATCAATAAACACAATCACGAATTGATCCAAGAATGGTTTAAAAACGCGATTCATCAAATCCATAAAAGTTGTTGGGGCATTAGTAAGCCCAAAGGACATAACCATAAATTCATAATGCCCATAACGCGTGCAGAAAGCTGTCTTCGTTATGTCATCCCTTTTAATCTTCAACTGGTGATATTCCGACCACAAATCAATCTTTGAAAAACATTGAGCTCATTGAAGTTGGTCAAACAACTCATCAATGCATGACAAAGGGTATTTATTCTTTACAGTTACTTTATTCAACTGCCTATAGTCTACACACAACTGCATGGATCCATTTTTCTTCTTTCCAAATAATATTGGTGCTCCCCAAGGAGAAGAATTTGGACGAATAAAACCCTTATCATAAAGATCTTGAAGTTGCTCCCTTAACTCCTTAAGTTCTTCTTGGGCCATACGATAAGGAGATATGGATATAAGATGAGTGTTTGAAACTAAGTCTATAGAGAATTCAATCTCCCTATCTAGTGGCAACCCAGGAAGTTCTTTAGGAAAAACAACTAGAAACTCACATGCTATTGGAATTTTTTCCAATTTTTCTTCAGCCACTTGTGTATCCCTTACCAAGGCTAAGTACGCTTGACAACCTCTTCTCATTAACATGCTAGCTGTCAAGACTAAGATTTGTTTATGTGGTACCCAACAACATTCTCCTTGAAACGAGAAGACCCAATAATCCAAAGTGGCATGATAAAAAGCCAACCAATCCTTACCCAAAATTGCATCAAAATCTATAAAGTCAATAACTACTAAATTTACCGGCAACACCTTGCCATCAATAGTTATATCACAAGAACGATACATCAACTTAGCAAGCAAATTTCCTCCAACAGGTGTAGCTACAACTAAAGGCTCTTCTAAAGAAGATGAACATTTACCAAGTCGAGTAGCAAACCACGAGGATACAAAAGAGTGTGTAGCTCTAGGATCAAACAAAACATGAGCATCTCTAGAACAAATAGAAAGTATACATGTAACTACTGCATTAGATGTCTGAGCATCCTGACGAGTCAAAGCAAACACTCGAGCCTAACCTCTTCCTACTGGTATCTGACCTCTACCACCAAATCCTCTACCTCTCTTCTGAGATGTTCCTGAACCTCTGACTTAAGAATTTTCACTTTGATGCATAGGTGCAGAATGAGCTTGAGAATATACCAAAGTTGTTGGTGTTGATGCATAACTAGAGGATGGATGTGTCGTGTCTACAGGATAATCCCTCTTGATGTGACCTACTTGGCCACATTGATAGCACACATTAGCATTACCATCTCTATAGCAATTCCCAAAGTGAAACCTACCATAAATAGAACACCGCATAGCTGAAACACCAGAATGTCTCTGAGGAAAGTGGATTATGATGTTGCTCCAGAATCTGATCTACGACTCTGCATTGTCCCAGAAGACTGCCCACTATGACCACCTCTTTGAGACATGAATCTTTATTTCCCCTGATAACCAAACATAGATTCACCACCGTGATTCGAATAGTTACTGTAAGATCCTTCAACCCTTTGTTTCTTCTGTGAATCTTGTCTATTGCCTCCTTTTTCCTTCTATCGTTGCTCAATCTGAAGTGAAAAACTCAAAACCTCAGCAAAAGTAGAACAACTAGACCCAACCACAGATCTAAATAAGTAATCCTTCAATCGTCTGACAAACCTCTTAACACACATCTCCTCAGTGATAGGATAATGAGCATGTCTAGAAAGTTGTGTAAAATGAGCATTATACTCTGAAATTGTCATACCCTCTATTTGCTCAAATCGCTCAAACTCATGAGCTAATACATCTCTAACACTCTCCAGAAGAAAACGAGTTATGAACAACTAAAAAACCTTTCTCTATGCTAACAAAGGTAACCTCACTTGTCTACCATGTGACACTATATCAAACCAATCATGTGCCATGCCTGTTAGCTAAAATGATGTCAATGCTCTCCAAAGCCGCTCTAGACTATCAATGAATTGTTGTGGATTCTCAGTTGCACTAGACCCATAAAATGTGTGGGGTTTAAGCTTCATGAAGTCTGATAAAGTAACCTCAATACCTCTCGTTGCAGCAGTCGTTTGATGTTCAACTTGTCTAACCTCTTGTTGACCATTGACATTTTCATGTCTTTGATCACCCTCATGTTGTTATCCGACGATAACCCCAAAAAGTTGTTGCACAACCTGTTGTAATCCCTGTAAACCAATAGCAAACTCTCCCATGGTTGGATTTCTGCGCCTCCTCCTAGGTACCTCAACATCGGCATCCAAGCCATGTCTGCCAACATTAGCTCTATGCCTATTTCGAGCACGAACTAAAACACAACATCGTTGATGAGCACCTTGAGCTTGGGCAATTGACTCATCAACAATTTCCCTTATAGTAGGATTCCTAGTCTTGGGTGGCATTCTCACCTATTCAAAAAACATTGATCAAAAATTGAATAAGACGACAAGAAATTGTGAAGAAGTAGTGCTGGTGAAATTAAACACGGATTCAGACAACATATGAGACTCTCATAGAGTGCTAATAGCCCTTGCAAGTAAGTTGTGTTCGGGTACACAATTTACTAACAAGAATATATTATCACCCTATGCTTGCAGCTATTTAGACCTATGACTTAGCTCTGATACCAATTTTGTCACGACTCAAAAACAAAATATTGTGACCAACGCACAAACTATACTCCTAGCCTGACAAGCCTATCAACTAACTTAAAAATTAAACAACTAAATCGTTCTCTAACCATTTAAATATATATATATATATATATACTTTTTCTCAAAATTTCGACATAGTATTCTCTGTAACTTCAACATTCCCAAATTTATAAAATCTATGTTTAACTTTCAATTCAGTCATAATTCAAATAACATAATCAAATTCTTTGATACATTTCCCAAAAAATAGACTTTCTAGACTCCAAAATAGCTGTAATTTACATCAGACGTTACAAAAATGGTCCTTAATCAAATAGGCCTACCAAAAAGAAATATGATCGAGACTTGAATCTACTAATAGATTTTTACTCAGCTGCCTGCGAATCTGAAAAAAATAAACAACATGAAGGGGTAAGTCACAAAGACTTAGTGATGAGACAACAACCACCATTAACTGGAAGAGAAACACAAAAATACACGAATAATTGTTTTTCAATCTTGTAGCGATTATGTTATACACATAATAAAACCATTAAACTTATATTTTAGTTGCTCAGATATAAATATTAAAAATTTTATTTATAGCAAAGCAAAATCAAAATGAATAACATTAAAATCATTATGAACATCAAACAAGTATAATTACAAATTTTTGAGAACCAAGAGGCGACTTTCATCTCATTGATAGCCATTTCCTCCTAAGGGTGACATTTCCCTTAGGGGTGGCTCCATTTAACGGATAATCATCTCATTTCATTCTCGCAACGCATCATCACGTTTCAATTAAGGAGCTTACATCTTGTTGATAACCCTCTCATCATAGGGGCGGCTCCAACTAACGGGTAATTCTCCCTAATCAGAACGAAGTAACTAGATGCACCTAATGTTGTTAACGATTTAATAATTATAACAACAATTTTCCATAACACGTATTTAAAATCATTTCATCGTAATTTATAGAAAACATATTCAATCGCATAATAATTCAATATTTAAATACTTTTAACTCACATGTAAATTAAACTAATAACATATTATATAACAAGGATCATTAAAATAAATAAATGATGAAATTGAGATAAATTTCAAAGGTTGTGTTTCCCAATTTTTTAAATAAATACTTTAACATAAAAAATGAGTAAAATAATAATTATAACATTATAAAAATATATGACGATAACCATCGTCAATTCACAACTATGAAAAATCATCTAAGTTTGCTCTCCAACAACTCTCAGAGTAGCCGACAGGATCTTAGCTGACAAATCTGAGTATCAAAAATATTTCTAAGACTTTAGAAAAAATTATTCTAAAGTTTAGCTAACTCTAGAAAACCATAAAAATTATTTAAATATACTTTAAGCACAAAATAAGATTTTTAAACAAAACTACATTTTCTAAATATTCATACTAGCATTAGAGTTTGCGTATTTACCTCAAAGAGTCTCAATAAACAACTCTCAGGAGATGGGTACCCTTTTCCTTCCCTAGAGCACAAACTCTAACCCAAAAATCCTAACGAATAGAATTTGTAGGAGTATGATTATGCTCTTGGGGATGTTAAATTCATTTTAAAAGTTGATGGTTTGAGTATTATACAGTGATAAGAAGCAAAAAGAAGAAAAGGAAAAGAAAAAAAAAATGGGAGGGGTTTTCTAGCTAGAGGGGGAGAGAGAAGAAGGGAAAAATGAATTAGATTAAGAGGTGAGGTGAAAAAAAAGTGTAGTGGAGTTGAATTTAATGAATTATTATTATTATTATTATTATTATTATTATTATTTTAAAAAGACATGGGCATGAGAGTGTCACTCTATGTTTCCAAAAAGATCCGCCCCTACACAAAGTAATGATTTCAATCATCTCATTTCTTGAACTAGAATTACTCAATTAATATTTCTATTTCTTTTTTCGTGTTTTTATTTTTCATATCTCCATCTTTTTTTTAATTTAATTGTCATACACCGTCAAATAAAATATTGTACACCGTCAACACATCACAATTATTCATGAGATTACTTTATATGTAATTATCATAAAAGTCAAATATTTCTAAATAATCAAATGATTGTAATGACGGACAATATAAAAATTCTCTATATGTATAAAGTATATGAATTAAATCTATCCTTTTTACTGAACTTTGATTTTTGAAATTATCTATTTAACCAAACAAATGTGGTTCTGTTATTTTTTTTTTAATTTACTGATTTTATAAAAAATAATGTTGTTAATTTATGGTTTATATTTTTTAAATAGTGTTAATTAAATTAAAACTTAGTTGGATTAAAAATATTAAAAAGTCCTAGTTATCATGACTCATTAGAGTATTTTGAAGACCAAACTTAAACAAGGGATTAAACTTGAATTTTTTTGAAATGGTAGTGGTAGAATATAAAAAAATAAAAAAATAAAAAAATAAAAAATACGGAACTAAAACGAATTTGCTTAATATTACATGGACCACAATCATTATTAACCTAATAAAAAATTAAGTCTAACAAAGAATAGTAAACTGAGTGACATAAAAAGAGCAAAGAAATGAAAATGATATATAACTTGCTTCTTATTATTCAAAGTGTTACACACATTGATACAAACGAAGAACTTTTGCACACAAAAACACATGCAATACTAAAAGATGGATTATTAGCTAGATTAATTAATTAGAGGATTTGATTAATATCCCAAACAACAATTCCATGGATCAATTTGTTTTCAAGAAGGTTTTCGAAGAACTCCTTGAGTATAGGGTTCATATAAGAGCTAGTTATTGGAAGGACTATAATGGTAGACTCAATAATTCCTTTGTTACCATTAGAAGACATTGTGACAATAAGTAAGAAATTTTAGAAGAGGAAATAATAATAATTGCCTTTAATATTTTGGGTGCTTGGAATGAACACCTCTTGACACCCTTTTATAATAAGGCTTTGTATGTGCACATATCCAATCCAATGTGTGCTTGCCATGTGCATTCATAATTCATTGATTAGTTAATTAAATACTAGCTAGTAGTATATATTTTACTTGTCTATTTTTCTAATGTACCATAGTACTAATATATAAGCATATGACTTGATCTTCAGCTTATGTGGCCATTTTTAAAGTCAACTTCATCAAGGTCAACCATGAGATGAAAACTATTCGACTTATAAAATTTTGCTTCAATTTTCTCATAATAAAAATGGTTTAAAAAAAATAGATGCATCTGATTCAAATTTTAAATCATATACGTTCACTTTCTTTAATTTATTTTGTTTATATTATGAGTTGGAGTTAATAAGACTTTATTGGTAAAAAAAAAATCTTTACTTCTTTTGTCTTACATTGAGTGATATATTTTACTATTTTATACATATTAAAAAAATTATAAATAAAAAAAAGTAATGAATTTATCAATTTAATTTTTTTAAGTATTGTTGTATTCACTATTATAATAAATATAAAGTGAGATATATTATCTTAAAAGTAACACCTAAAATATTATTAGACATGATTACATATATGATTCTTTATAATTTAAAATTAAATATTTTTTAAACTTATAATTTAATTTAATAGTGGCGATAATCTCAAAGACTTGATTGTATTAAGTCAAATTTGACAAGACTAGTTAGCCAAACCAATCCAACACATATGGAGACACTTAAAACGATTTTTAATATAAGATACTTTAAAACCTATAATACGAAATCATTTATTAAACTAATAAAATTGAAGTTGTATAATGTTTGTATTTTAATTGACAATAAAGTTAATTGGTTTTATATTCGATGAAACAATACTAAATTTAGATAAGATTTTATTAGTTATAGTT
>JBBPBT010001302.1:5919825-5944010 GCA_037974875.1 Cicer bijugum | reverse complement strand
ATAAAAGCTTAAGTTTACATTATAAAACCAATAAATATTACATAGAATCCTAAATTAAATCTAATATCAAATAATATTAATCAAAATTTTATATTATAGCTCAAATAAATGTAATATCATAAACTCATAAATTACTAGAAAAATTGAGAGATTATCGATCTTATCATAAACTAAATACTAACATGCAGTTGCGCGGTAGAGTTTAATATATTACTGCGTATAAAATAATAATAATAATAATAATAATAATAATAATAATAATAATAATAATATGTAATTTAAAAGTAATGTTAATTTTGTTTTACAGTAGAATATATTCAAGTATTTATGTACTTAAAGGTAAATATATTTTTGAATAATTATATATAAGTTAGGTTTGTTTTATTACAAAAGAAAAAGTAAAACATTGTTGACTAATATAATTCATGCAAAATATATTTAAATATAGAATTGATTTATTCAAGCTTTTTGATTTTATTGAAGTGGTTCTTCTAATAATATATTTGTTAAATAGTTATGTATTTCTTTATTGTTAAAGTTATATATTTAGCTATAATATTTTTTCATTTTATATAATTTATATTAGTTTTGAAATATTAGATTTATAAATTTATGTATTTTTTGACGCTTTCAATTTTATATGTTCATCTTAATTCTGTCAATCGCACAGTCGATCTAAGCATGCACTAAATAATATTGTGTGCTTTGTGATATATTATAATATTCATTCGTGAGTGATAGTTTGTTAAATCTACAATATTGAAACAATTCGTTCGTGTGTGCATTGAAATTGTTCAAATAATTATTTGACACAGTAAAAAAAACTTCAAGAGTGATTGAAAAAAATTATAGACAAGAAAAGTTTGTGAATGTTTAAGAGTGTACTAATCATAAAGTGTGTATATGAATATTATTCATAATGTGTGTATGAATATAATTTCATTGAAGTGATATTGGATAATTTGTAATTTTTTTGTATGAGTCATTGAAATGAAAGTTTTGATGAATAATTACATATTTTTAAGTGTATTGATGAATCATTGAGTGATAAATTAAAACTGAAGTTATATAATTTGTGAAATAATTGTATTTGATTAAATGAAAATATTTACATTATCGAAGATACAAAACTTAATAAAATAAAATATAAATTTGGAATGTGTCACGTCAGAATTTTGATAAATCAACAAATATTGAAGGATGTTAAGAATTTTGTAAGATTTATTTTAATTATTATAATTGAAGATAATAGATAATAGATTATTTAAACTCACAAGAATATACTAAAAATAAATTTACATGTGAGTCAAGTCGTTTTTGTTTTTGTGACCTAAATTGTAAACTAATTGGTAAGATATCAAGAGTTACCTCGAAAGTTTAATAGTTGTGTCTAACTATCTACTATGCTAACTAACTATGTAGCATGGCAGAGAGATAATTCATTAACAAAATCTACAGTATTTTTATGAGAACTTCCACCCTCAAAGCTTCAAATGTTGAATTCCAACCACAATGTGTCACAAAACAACCAACAAGCTTCAATCTTTGGCAAACCAGGCAAAACAATTTCCTCTCTCTGCAAAACAGGTAACTCAATCCATTTCATAAAAGCATGAAAATTTATATTATTAACAGAACAAGCTTGTGTCAAGAAAACAGCAACAGGGATTCCAAAACTCTTGGAAACATCAAAAGTCCAATGTAAGAAAGCATCATTTATAGATGATACAATGAACAGGGTTGTTTGAGCTTTGAAGTTTGTGAAGTTGTTTGTGGTCCAATTTTCCAGAATGTTTTTTTTGTATGATTCTTTGTTTTTTTGTGTGCTTTTGATTCCTTTTTGGATTAAACGTTTGGAGAATTGAAGCATAGGATTGATGTGGCCTTGTAATGGACATGGAATCACTAGACAGTGTGTTACATGGTTTTTTGTTTCATTTTCCATGCTTTTTTTGTGTTCTATGTTTCGTATTGGAAAAAAAGTGGAATTAATAGGTTTAGTTTCAGTTTAAGATCATATAAATACCTTATTATTTTCATCACTTTAAAATAGGGAAATGGATTAGGTGTAGTATGTCGAATGGTTCGGATTTTAAAATAGTTTTTGAATTTCTTTTAAATGTAAAATTCTAAGGTTGAAATATGAACAATTTTGAGGTTGTGAACTGTATGACTGCAGCAGCTTTTGACGCCGATTAAATCCAATTTGTAAAATAGTACTTCTTTAGATCTTCTATTCTTCATTTATATTTATATTTGAAAAGCCTCTAATTAACACTTCTGAATTGATGATCTAAAAGCCATCGAGTTTATGTTATGAACTCAACTGAGTCCATAATTGAAAGAGAGGAACAAGACAGATTTGAAGAGGAAGATCCAATGGAGGCTGCAATGAACCATAGTGGATGAATGACTACAAAGTCCTTGGTATTCGACGAGAGGAAGAGAACAAAAATTTACAACTGATGTCAATGTCCTTCCTTTGGTTTGTTATGACTCGATCCTTGGTATTCAACGGTTAAAATCCCTTGTCCAAATTTTATGTGATTTTGATAAGCTTCAGATGAAATTCTCTTTATATATGACTTCGTTTCTTGTTTTGTTTGCATGCTTCAAAAATCTGGATTCTACCTAAATTCTCCAACAGTCAGGTTTTTGCTTCTCAACTCTTTTATTATTACATCTCAATTACCCTCATTTCTACTTGATATGCTAACATAGCTTGGAAAGGGATGTTTGTCTTTTTATCAAGTTGTGAACCAGGGGTTAATTGTTGTCTTCCAGAAAATATTTTGAAGGGGGTTCCAACTACTCTTCAATAATACATTTTCATCCAGAAATGGGCAAAATTGAACTATGATGTTATGCTATAAGTTTGTTTTCTGCTCATTGAGGCTGGTTTACTTACACTCTTGCATGAATTTATTTATGCAAAAATAAAAAATGTCAGGTCTGATATCCTTTTAAATCGCATAACTAAGAACACATCTGATCTAGTAATCGAAAGTAGTCTATAATTTAAAAAGAAAATTTCCACACCTCTGAGTGTGAAATTAAAGAAACAAATTAGGAAAAAGGATGTTAAAGATTTCATATGAATATGAATGGTTTCTCCTTCTTACAACATCAATCTCAACCTCAAACTAACAACATCCCTTTTACTTGTCATATCATATTGTATTAGACCTTTTACTTTGTTTCATTAGCTGGAAAAACATGCTCAGTTTTGAAGTTTTCCTATTGAATACTGCAAGAACGATGCATAAGGAAAGCTGGGGCAACTAAAGTCACTGCAAAGTTTGAGCTGAAGCCACCGCCATATCCGCTGGTAAGATCTAATGTTTGTCATGAGGGAGTTGGGGACCTATGCTTATAAAACATGAAAATGGGTCTGTCTTCATTTTCAAATTTGAATGTTTGCAAAATTTTGGCATGTAAGCTTTCATCAATAGAGAAAGTTAAAAATTAAAGCATTGAAGTACTCAAGCATTTCAGTTAGAGTTATTGTAAGGGTAAAAGGCTTGTAATAACAAACATGTGTCATTGTTAAAACATAAATGTGGTAGCTAGGAGTTTTATACAGTTGTACCGTAAAGTCTTGATTTGAGTCATCTGAGTAGCTTTGAAATGGTTTATCATCATTATCAGCTTCGATGGCTTACTGGAAATTTACCTCTATAATTCAACATTTATTTCAATTTGTGTTGTTTTTTTTCCATATGATCTTCTTCCTTCCAGAATTTTTGTTGTTGTTCCAACGGTGATTTTCCCTTACATTTTTTCGTACGATGCCGCTGCATTTAAATGTATCATCATCATCATTATTATTATGATCATCATCTTCACCACCACAACGTTGTGTCATTGAATTGAGTGAAAGGAGAGGACTTGGAGTCTGTTCAGTTGTTTGAGCGAGATTACTAGCTTCTAGTTTACCTCGATCGTCGGTTACTCTGTTGTGCAACTTTAACTTTATTACAACTGGCCATTTAACTTCTTTCTATATGTCATATCAATTACACTTATTAGAGTAATATACTTTGTATATCAATTACACTTATTAGAGTAATATACTTTGTAACTAATTCAGTTAAGAAAGTTTGTTATTCATAACTAACTGATAACTAACTAAGCCTGGTAAATGTATATAAGCTTCTCTTCCTTTCATTGTAATGTAAGAATCAATATTATGAAAAATACAGTGTATAACTCTCAATGAATGAGAACCTGAGTTTCTATTAAGTTGATTCATACAATTCTGTTTTCAACATGGTATCACAGAACTTTGGTTCTTAGATTTAACTCTCTCTTTTCTTGTTTTCTTCAATATCCTTTTTTTTTCCCGCTTCATTTCATTTCGCTGCATCACTGACTCATCGTTCCTCATGTTGAACTCTGGTTCTTCTTCAAGTTCCGTTCACGAATCATTGTATAATTCACCCAAACGATCCAAGATGGATCATTCCCTGCAACACCTTCGTTTCAAAGGCCCACACCCATTTATTCATACACTATCAAACTATCAGACAAGAGTTATCTGCTATGGAATCAGCAATTCGATGGCGTTATTACTGCGCATAAGCTCCACCGCTTTGTCGTCCAACCAGATATTCCCCAGAAATCTGCCTCTGAAGCTAATCACGTTCTAAATCAGGTCACTGATGAATATTCAATCTCTTGGTTCCTAAAAAATTTATTCCAATATTCATCCTCATATTCAATTCATTTTGACTAATCTGCTTCATGTTCCTCATATTAATAAAAACCTAGTGTCTGTTTCTAAATTTGCCAAGGATAACAAGGTTTATTTTGAATTTCACCCAACTGTTTGTGGTTTCAAATCACAAGAATCTGACCATGTTTTGTTAAAAGGATCCATTGGAGCTGATGGTCTTTATTCCTTCAAGAACATGCAGATTTTGCAACCTGCTTCTTCTCATAGTTATGTTTCTCAATCTTCTTCTACTTGTCATTTTTGTTTTCATAAACCTTGTAGTTACAATTCTATTGTTGATTCAATTACAACTTGGCATTCTAGACTAGGGCATGTCCATATTAATGCAGTAAAATCTATTCTGCATCTGTGTAAGATACCTTTTTCAAATAAAAGCACTTTCAATTTGTGTAATGCTTGTTGTTTAGGCAAAGCACATAGGATGTTTGCTCCTCCATCTACCACACATTATACATCTCCTTTTGAAGTTATTCAAACTGACTTATGGGACCCAGCCCCAATGTCCTCTTCAAATGGTTATAACTACTATAGTTCATTTGTTGATAATTTTACTAGATTCACATGGATCTATTTTCTGAAGCAAAAGTCTGATTCAATCAAAGCTTTTCATCAATTTTATAAGCTGGTCCAAACACAATTTTCGTATCAAATTAAAGCCGTTCAAAGTGATTGGGGTGGTGAATTTAGACCTTTTACATCTTGCTCGACTGATTTGGGTATCACTCATAGATTAACATGCCCTCATACATCTCATCAAGATGGTCTTGTTGAAAGAAAACATCGTCATATTGTTGACATGGGGCTATCCTTACTTGCTCATGCATCTGCCTGTCAAATTTTGGAATCATAGTTTTACAACTGTTGTCTTTCTTATTAATAGACTTCCTACATCAAACTTGAAACAATTTTCTTCCCCATTCCATGCTTTATACAAGTCATTGCCTGATTATCTTTATATTAAAACTTTTGGCTGTTCTTGTTATCCTCTCTTAAGGCCTTACAATCTGCACAAACTACAATTCAGATCTACTGAATGTGTTTATCTTGGTCACTCTCCAATGCACAAGGGTCACAAATGTCTTGCTCCTTCCGGCAAAATTTACATATCTAAAGGATGTCCGATTTAATGAGCAGAGATTTCCTTATACCACTATTTTTACCACAGCCACACCTATAATTTCACAACCTGTTCTGTATCCTGCCCCTATTCCCTTTCTTCCTCCACCAGATTCATCTACTACTTCCTTGCCTCCATCATCCTCACCCACTACTATACATGTTAATCCACATTCCCCCATATAAAACCAACCACCAGATGACCACATATCTCCCTTAACATCTGATGCCTATTCTCCTATTGTGCCAGAATCTACTATAAACCCAACTGCCACCTCCTTAACCTCCAATGATCACTCAATGATAACAAGAGGCAAGATTGGTCATTTAAAGCCCAAGGTTTTTCTATCTACTGTGGAACCTTCTACTGTCAAGCAGGCTTTATGCAATCCCGACTGGATGGCTTCCATGAAATCTGAATATCATGCTCTCCTCTCCAATAAAACTTGGAGCCTTGTTCCACTCCCACCTCACAAGACGGTCATAGGCTGCAAATGGGTGTTTCGCATTAAAGAAAATCAAGATGGCAGCATTAAAAAGTACAAAGCACGTCTTATTGCCAAGGGGTTTCATCAAACAATGGGATTTGACTTCAATGAAACTTTCTCCCCTGTTATCAAACCTGTCACAATTTGAATTCTGTTAACCCTAGCTTTGCATAACCAATGGAAAATTAAGCAAATTGATATAAATGATGCATTTCTCAATGGTGTTCTGCAAGAAGAGGTCTTTATGCAGCAACCTCCTGGTATTGAATCACAATTCGGATTCTGTTACCCTCATTTCTACTATCTTACTCTTATTTTGAACGCATCCTATGTATATAAAAAACCCATTCATCTTTCAATTGTTTAAGAAATGAGGTTTTCTTTTGTTCAACTTTTTCACCATAAAAATATACAATTTGTTTGTCGTTTCATCATAAGAATATCCAAACAGTGGCCTAATAACTTTATTCATTTCAAGCTATGATGGGCAAAGTTGGGCAAAATACATTTTCATTGGCAAATTCAGCAAATTGATATAAATAATGCATTTCTCAATGGTGTTCTGCAAGAAGAGGTCTTTATGCAGTAACCTTCTGGTTTTGAGGATCCCAACAAGTCATTAGTGTGCAAGTTGCACAAGCCATTATATGACCTCAAGCAAGCGCCCCGTGCCTGGTATGAATGTCTCATCTCTTTTCTTCTTCAGTTTGGCTTCCATATGAGTAAATGTAATCCATCTCTCCTTCTCTACAAGTCAAATGGTGTTTGTCTCTACATTCTTATCTATGTAGATGACATTCTTATAACTGGTTCTTCACTCAATCTTATTGCAGATCTTATCTCTAAACTCAATAATAAGTTTGCTCTTAAACAATTGGGTTGTTTGGACTATTTTCTGGGAATTGAAGTGAAATACATGTCCAATGGCTCTATGCTCCTGTCCCAAGGCAAATATATACGTGACCTCTTATCTCGTGCCAATATGTATGATTCAAATGGCATATCATAATAAGTGGCTGCAAATTAAGTAAATTTGGAACTGACAGTCTATCTGATCCTACTGAGTACAAATCAGTTGTTGGGGCATTACAATATGCCACCCTTACTCGTCCTGAAATTGCATTTAGTGTCAAC
This sequence comes from Cicer bijugum, assembly GCA_037974875.1. Classification (NCBI taxonomy): domain Eukaryota; kingdom Viridiplantae; phylum Streptophyta; class Magnoliopsida; order Fabales; family Fabaceae; genus Cicer; species Cicer bijugum. Next base: position 5,936,537 of record JBBPBT010001302.1, on the reverse strand, counting down.
AAGGTTTTCCAACTCATGGCTCGACCCTTGGGAACTCATTGGAAAACTGTCAAACGAATACTTCGTTATCTTAAGGGCTCATCTGATATGGGTCTACTATTGCAACCCAGTAATCCAGATGTTCCTCTCTAATTGCTTATAGTGATGCTGATTGGGCTAATGATCCCGATGATCGTCGTTCTACCTCTCGATCATGCATTTTTCTGGGTCCTAACTTAGTATCGTGGTCAGCAAAGAAGCAACAATTAGTTGCTTGATCGAGCACTGAGGTCGAGTACAGTATGGCTCACACATTGGCTGAACTTATATGGATTCAATCACTTCTTCATGAGCTGCAAGTCAACATCAGAACACCTACACTGCTATGTGATAATCTCAGTGCTATTCTCTTTGCTCACAATCCAATTCTCCACTCCAGAACAAAACACATGGAGCTTGATATACATTTTGTTCGCGAAAAAGTCATTGCCAAACAACTACTGGTTCAACATATTCCAGCTTCACTACAGCTTGTTGATTCCTTCACAAAACCAATTTCGTCCAACCAATTTCCAGAAATTCGTAGCAAACTACTGGTTCAATATACTTTGTAACTAATTCAGTTAGGAAAGTTTGTAATTCATAACTAACTAAGCTTGGTAAATGTATATAAGTTTCTCTTCCTTTCACTTTAATGTAAGAATCAATATTATGAAATACACTTGTATAACTCTCAACGAATAAGAAAACGAGTTTCTATTAAGTTGATTGATACAATTCTGTTTTCAACAACACTGAACTGATTAAACAAGAGAGATTCATATAGTTATCGAAATGACCTAAACATCTGTCATGCGCATGCTGGGATTTTGACATTTGACTGCTACTACATAATTAACCAATATTTTCGATAATGAAAACTCTCAGAATGCTTTGGAGCCAATTATGAGCCAGGATACATTTGAGTACCATTGGGGAAAACACTGCAGAGCTTATGTTGATAACCTGAACAAGCAAATTGAAGGAACAATCTAGATGGAAAGTCACTAGAGGAAACTATAGTTATTGCGTACAATAATGGTGAAATTCTCCCAGCTTTTAACAATGCAGCACAGACATGCATTCTTATAAGTTATAACCATGAAATCTAATTCATGTTTCAGAGCCACAACTTAGTAATACTGTTCAATTTTATTACAGGTATGGAACCATGATTTCTTCTGGGAGTCCATGAAACCTGGTGGTGGTGGAAAGCCATCTGGGGAACTTCTACAACTAATTGACAGAGACTTTGGCTCATTTGAAAAATTTGTTGATCAGTTTAAGATCGCTGCTTCAACACAATTTGGTTCAGGATGGGCATGGCTTACATGTCAGTAAATTACCCTTCCCACCATATACTCATATTTGGTCGTAAATTTAAGTTTTGGTATATCTGACTTAGCATAAAGTCTTCACCTTTTTTTTTTCTCTTCTTGTCATCTACGAAATACAAATAAAGAAAACATGCTTTATTTTGGAAATGCCGTAAATCATCTTGCAACTTATGAAGACAAAAAGCTAGTCATTCTGAAGAGTCCTAATGTTGTGAACCCCCTTGTTTGGAGCCATCATCATGTAAGTACTAAGGACTAGTTATATTGTTATATTGATCATCATTATTTATTTATTTTAAATGTTTTGAAAGATGAATGTTGGGGTAGGATAGAACTAGAAGTATCGTGATGAGATTTTATATTGATGTTTTTTGCAGCCACTCCTTACCATTGATGTCTGGGAGGTACTAATCAAAGTTTCTTCTACACAGAGAACAATATCAAGTTCACTTCTACTTCTCTTCTGGTGATTGGTCACCATATTTGACCAAATTTCTTTTATATATATAAAATTTTAAAAGTCACATGGCTATTCTTTTTAATACAAACATATCATTCATTGATAAGCTGCTAGTTGGCAAGGTGAGCCTAATATTGTAGAGTTTGTGAGTGAATTGAGTATTAAAGGGATGAATCAATTAATTGTATTGAAAGTAGTCTCTAACTCCCGCAACTACAACTTAGATAGTAAAAAGTTAGGAGAATATTTGATATGTTAGGCCGCAAATTTGAATTGTAATATCCCCCTTCTTTGCACTTAGTGTCTGTGTTAAACCCCAAATTAAGATATGCTTTGTCTTTTATTCTTTTTTGTCTGCAAAGAAGGATATGCAGCATCTCTTTAAATTAAGGATAAATGTTGCGAGATTTTTGATGATAAAGTCATTAGCTTATTCCTTTTTGTCATACTCCCTCTAGTCACTACTATAAGCAAAAAATTGACCTCAAATCTTGGTCACTATTATAACCAAAAGGGATATATATTTTACATGAAATATAGAAAACTAGTTGCACCCAACTAACTCTCATAAAAAGAGTGCTACATATTACAAAGAACTCTTAGAAGAAATGTGCAAAAGTGTACTAACTTTAAAATAGATCACGTGCTTACAAACCCAAAACTTACTTTTTATTTTTAAATATTATAATTTATAAAGCATTGTATTTCATATAGTTTCATGAAGATTCTTCCAAAATAGGAACGTCTACTCTGCCTACATAATCACCTATCCCGAGAAACTAGCATAGTAGCCACTACCAACCTGTTTTGCAATCCAACAGTAAAACTTGTTTGCTGTCTCCATTTTTCTGTCGTGGTTAAGCTCTTCTTTTTATTCATTTTCATGACTATGTATAGGGTTTCCATTGGAAATATGTACAAGGCTTCTACAACTAATCTTCTTTATGGTTTATCTAATATTCTTTTCCACTCAAACTACTCAAGATTCTACAAATTGGAAGAATGATATTTACTCAAAAGTTAAAGGGCCTGAAAAAAGAGGACATGTGCGTTGTCTTGGCAAGATTCCCCAATGCAAGTTCTAGCTCTAACTCTCATGCTAACCATAGAGTTAAAATAGTGGAGAATTTGCTAGGAAATCTTGTTTCCATTCTCCAATTACGGTTTTCTGAAGATCCACAAATTAATGAGGTTTTACAAGTTGTAGTTGAACAAGTATAATTTATGTTAGATGATAATTGATAACTGATGACTATTAACATTATTTCACAAATATTTTGATTTTTGGTGGTACTTTTGAATATGTGAAAGGAAATAATGAAGAATACTATTTCTAACATTGGGTGGGGTTTTGGGTTCCACATTTTATATTTTGAAATGCACTCGTGATCAGGTTCTCTTCTTCTTCTCCTCCTCCAACTCTGACTCACTCCGATACACATGACGCAATCATTCGCAGTAAGTTTCTTCTATCAGTTTTATTTTTCATTATTATTATATTATGTGTTACTATTTCCATTTTGAAATTAATATTGTGTATGTTCCTGATTGCATTGTTTTAAATTAAAAATTTGACGATCCTATGACTATCTTCACATTGCAAGAAAAGTGAAAGGATTTTAATTTTTGCCATTTTTTTTGTTACTTTCTAATATCAGGACAATGGTTGCTACTTTTATTCTCCAACCTGCAGATTTTCTTGATGTTCATCCCTTTGGATCATGTAGAAAATTCAGGAAATTAATCTCAACGCGCTTTTTTTGCAATGCTAGCCACCATAAATTGAATCCCGTTCTTGCGTCCATTTCAATGCTTCTTTTGTTGATCCCATACCATCACACTTCATTTCACATGGCTCATCAAGTAAGGAATTATTCTTTCTTTTGTGCTCTGTTCTATATTCTTATTGGTGGGTATTGTGAACTTGTTTTGTAGTTGAGAGTACTTTGATATTGATTCGGCATGGTGAGTTCAGTTTTAGGATGCATGCAATTGGTTAGCTTTTTTTTTTTTGTCTCTGGTTCTTTTAGATTTTGAGGTAGGAGGTAATAGGTTTGTGATAGCCTTCTATCTGTGTAGCGTAAGAAAACACTACCAGCTGTTGTTAAATTATTATTTAAGTCATAATCTTTCTTTTAGGATTTTTGTTAAATTATATTTTATTGTATGTTTCAATGACATTAGTTAATAAAAATAAATTTAATTTAATAAATTATAGTAAAAGACAATAATGTAGAAATAGATCAATTCTTTATATATATATATATATATATATATATATATATATATATATATATATATAGTGTTTAGTGACAAACAATACGAAAGAATAGATCAATTTTGTATTTATATTTAAGTAGGGTTTAGGGACAGACACACCGTAGGCATAGATAATTATTTATTGATATTTATCTAAATATTAGTGACAGTCATTGTTGTAGATAGAAATCGAAAATCAGAAATCACATTCCTAAAAACATGTAGTGACAATCCTAAAAACATGTAATGACAGTCCTAAAACATAACAATATGCCCCTTATAGTTGACAGTGGATCTCTCACTCAACATATTATGGACCTTTACCTACAATTTGTGACGTTTGGTGACAAATTTAGTCAGTCACTAGAAGTCAATTTTCTTGTAGTACATGTAAATTAGAACATACTGAGCACCAACTAGTTACTCTAGATCTCGATAGTTATTATGTTAAAGCTAATAAGACTTTGATGTTATCAGAAAATTTTTAAATTTTTTGAATCTTGAAATGTTTATTTTTTGGTCTAATAGCAATATAAAATTTTAAGGATGTAAAGTTGTATACCGATATATGCATTATTGCTCGGACGGTTTCCATTGCTAACGAATTCAATTTTAGAGACCGATACTTACCGTCTACATCCCTTGATAAGTGAAATAAACAATCGTTGGCAGGGCAACCCACTTTCATCCACCCATTTGACTTTTTTGGAGTTCGGTTTATTTGGTTTCCAATTGAGCATAAGGTGTGTGTCTACCTCAAAGAGCCTCTACGACCAAATCATTGATGCATTTAGATGACGACACTACTACTTGCTATCATTTTCCACATCCGACGCTACTACTTGTTACCTTTCATCTTCCCCTTTTCTTCCATCCCACTTCCATCCCCTTTTATATATGAATTCGTTTCTTGTTTTGTTTGCAAGCTTCCAAAATCTGCCTTCTACCTTCAAATTCTTTAACAATCAGGTTTTTGCTTCTCAACTCTTTTATTATTACATCTCAATTACTCTTATTTTGAACACATCCTATGTATATAAAAAACTCATTCATCTTTCAATTGTTTGAGAAATGGGGTTTTCTTTTGTTCATCTTTTTCACCATAAAAATATACAATTTGTTTATCATTTCACATAAAAATATCCAAACAGTGGCATGATAACTTTATTCATTTCATCCATGTCACTGTCTCATTCCATCGGCTCACATTTTGATATGCCAACATAGCTTGGAAAGGGATGTTTGTCTTTTTATCAAGTTGTAAACCAGGGGTTAATTGTTGTCTTCCAGAAAATATTTTGAAGGGGGATTCCAAGCACTCTTCTATAATACATTTTCATCCAGAAATGGGTAAAATTGAACTATGATGTTATGCTATATGTTTGTTTTCTGCTCATTGAGGCTGATTTACTTACACTCTTGCATAAATAAATTTATGCAAAAATAAAAAATGTTAGGTCTAGTATCCTTTTAAATCGCATAACTAAGAACACATCTGATCTAGTAATCAAAAGTAGTCTATAATTTAAAAAGAAAATTTTCACACCTCTGAGTGTTAAATTAGCGAAACAAATTAGAGAAACGGATGTTAAAAATTTGATATGAATATGAATGGTTTCTCCTTCTTACAACATCAATTTGAACCTCAAACTAACAACATCCATGATTAGGCACTTGTCAGATCATATTGTATCAGACCTTTTACTTTGTTTCATTGGCTGGAAAAACATGCTCAGTTTTGAAGTTTGCCTATTGAATACTGCAGGGAAGATGAATAAGGAAAGCTGGGGCAACTAAAGTCACAGCAAAGTTTGAGCTGAAGCCACTGCCATATCTGCTGGTATGATCTAAACTTTGTCAAATACTCTCTTTACCTGTTATAGTTAATTGAATTTCAAGTAATCTAAATTTGTCATGGGGGAGTTGGGGACCTATGCTTATGAAACATGAAAATGAGGCTGTCTTCATTTTCAAATTTGAATGTTTGCAAAATTTTGGCATGTAAGCTTTCATCAATAGAGAAAGTTAAAAATTAAAGCATTGAAGAACTCAAGCATCTCAGTTAGAGTTACTGTAAGGACAGAGGCTTGTAATAACAAACCTGTGTCATTGTTAAAACATAAATGTGGTAGCTAGGAGTTTTAAACAGTTGTACCGTAAAGTCTTAATTTGAGTCATGAAAACAAAAAAATTGAAGTAAAAATCTATTACCGGTTCCTTTATACTCTGTAAGTAAAAAATAAATTATAAATCCACTTTGGTTTACTTAAACAACAAAAATTTGTCAATATTTTGAGTTAAGTCATACATATATAAAATTCAAATATGTGGCTAGATAATAAATGAACGAAATATAGTTGTAAAAAAATTATTTGTGTGAGTAAATGCATTGCCTATTGATTCATATTAAAAAAGGGAGAGGGAATATAGGGAAGATGTCATGTAAAAAGATGAATAAAGTGTTGTGTATAACTCGTGTCGTTTACGTAAATCATAGCCATTCGTTCCAGGCATGCAACAATCTGTCATGATCAAATTCACTTTGCTTCCCTGCAATACAGTAGTCACCATGAATTACCAAAGAGTTGAATGCTGAATATTCTAAAACCTTCCCGTACCCTTTTTTAGATTTTAATAGCAGCAGACACACCGTTCTGCAGTGAAAAACTTTATAATACTTATCTACGAGAAGTAAATTAAGGTAATTACCTCTTGCAGCTGTAATGGTTGAGGAGGAGAAGATGATTCTAGTAAAGAGTTTGTTGTAGAATTATTATTATTATTTTCAAGTACTTGTTCATGAATGAGTCCAAGATATTTCAAAGCCTTATCTCCAGAGTCCACACATGTAACTGTTGTTAATTAATTTGAGAAATCAAACACAATTATATAATGAATGAACTAATTATTGAGAACAGAAAATGCTATATATATACGTTTGCATGAAGAACCTGCAACAAGAAGCCTCTCTAAAAGCTTTCTATCAGTGAGACTGTCATCTACTGCCAACACATGAAAATGCTGTTCTTGCATTAATTGTATTTTTCTACTATCCACAACCTCCATATTATCAGAGTTTAGAATAATATTTTGCTCATCTCTGAATACATGATTGAGAACTACCTTGTTCAAGTATTTATTGTATAGCAGTATTGAGAGTGAGAGAGTGAGAGAGAAACGTGATGAATGAGAATGGGAAAAAGAGAGATGGAATGTAATTATCTTGAAATAGCTTTTCTTTATTTCTACAAGTGGGTGGTGCATGAGAGAAAAAAACTACTAGTCCTGTATTGACACAGTGTAATGGATATGTGTTTGAGTCATAAACTATTAGCTAGGAGTTTTATACAGTTGTACCATAAAGTCTTGATTTGAGTCATGTGAGTAGCCTTGAAAATTAACCAATACTTTCGATAATGAAAATTCTCAGAATGCTCTGGAGCCAATTATGAGCCTGGATACGTTTGAGTACCATTGGGGAAAGCACCACAGAGCTTATGTTGATAAATTGAACAAGCAAATTGAAGGAACAGATCTAGATGGAAAGTCACTAGAGGAAACTATAGTTATTGCGTACAATAATGGCAACATTCTCCCAGCTTTTAACAATGCAGCACAGGCATGCATTCTCATAAGTTATAACCATGAAATCTAATTCATGTTTCAGAACCACAGCTTAGTAATACTGTTCAATTTTGTTACAGGTATGGAACCATGATTTCTTCTGGGAGTCCATGAAACCTGGTGGTGGTTGAAAGCCATCTTGGGAACTTCTAAAACTGATTGAAACAGACTGTTTATTTGAAAAATTTGTTGATCAGTTCAAGCTCGCTGCTTCAACACAATTTGGTTCAGGATGGGCATGGCTTGCATGTCAGTAAATTTCCCACCATATATCTCATGTTTGGTCGTTAATTTAAGCTTTGGTATATCTGACTTAGCATAAGGTCTGTACCTTTTTTTTTCTTCTTCTTGTCATCTACGCAATACAGAAAAAGAAACCAGACTTGATCTTGGAAATATGCCGTAAATCGTCTTGCAACTGATGCGGACAAAAGGCTAGTCATCCTGAAGAGTCCTAATAATGTGAACCCTCTTGTTTTGAGCCATCATTATGTAAGTACTAAGGACTAGTTATATTGTTATATTAATCATCAATATTTATTTATTTTAAATGTTTTGAAAAGATGAATGTTGGGGTAGGATAGAAGTAGAAGTATCTGATGAGATTTTATATTAATTTTTTTTGCAACCACTCCTTCTGAGAGATATTAATCAAAGTTTCTTTTAGTGATTCAATGACTTTAAAACTATTATTTCATCAAAAACAAATTATTGACTTTGTGATTTATATTTCACTTTTGTACAACATGCTACTACCTGGACTACCAAGTGAGATATAATTCACAGCTACAATGTTCATTATCTTTGAGAGTTATGTTTGATAAATAAATTAGTAAATATAACTTAGACTATCCTATTATTTTGCAGAACCGGTGTCTTGATTATATATCAGTGTTCATGAATAATCTTGTGTCTTCGGAAGCAGTAAGTTCAACACTTGCAGAAGTTAAAGCTGTAATTGCGGAGAGGGAGGGAGAGGAGGAGAGGAAACGAAGAGAGGAAGAAGAGAAGTCAACAACCAGTGAAGCTACGCCTACTCCTGAGATATTTGTTGATAGTGATACTAATTAGAAATATATAATGAGTTTTTTTTTCTTTCTAGAGTAGACAAAATTAAAAATGGCTTATATTTAACACCAGGTAGGTTGTATCTATACAGGTTTAATGGCTTTAAGCTGCAAATTTTATTTTCTATTGTCATTATTCTAAATTAATGCTTCATGCATGCAATAGTAGTAGTATGAAATATTATCATGTGAAATATGTTTATGAGTAAGAATCAAATGCAGTATTTGGGATTTACAACACACACTCTTCGCAAAAAAAAAAAAATTAATACACACCATTACAACTAATCTTCTTTATGGTTTATCTGAATTTGGTTGCACTGGATGTATCCTTGTTTCTTAGTTTGAATTTGTTTTTATTGATTTTTTTTAACAAACAAAAAACAATAACAAAGAGAGAAAAAAGATATCGCGAACAAAGCTTTTGAATGTGTTCTAGTATCATAATTTGCATTTGTTTATAATAATAATCGAAATTTTTGCGTAATCAAATTTATAGCAATTTATTTTTTTTTGAGATTTCCTAACATATTTCTAACATGATCATAAAGTTTAATTTTATTTATATAATAAACATAATCAATTTCTCTTTAAATTTAAATTAAAAATTTCAATGGAAAATTTAGAGACAGTTTATTTTTTAAAAATGTTTTCAATTTTTACTTTGTATGATTGTGATTGGAATGATATTTGGTTGTCATTTTTCTGAATTTTCAAAATTGTTAAATTTATTTTTACATTTTCAAAAATACTCTTAATGTCTTTTCTAATGTTAATTTTATTAGTGGAAATAAAAACTGAAGTAAACGTACTTTTAGTAAATCGGTCAATTTTTAAAATCAAAGATATTAGTGGAAACAAAAACAGAAGTAAACATAGCTTTAGTAAATTAATATTCATTACTAAGACTTATTTGGGATGGTTTTAGCTTTTAATTTTCAAATCTCAAATCTGAAAATAGAATGGAAGAAAGGGTTTGAGAAGGTTGGCTCGTTCTCCCTTCCCCACCAAATACCAAATATAGAGAGCATTTAGATATTTTTTTATTTTACATTCTTTTATAGATCCTAAAATCAGTTTAATCTGTTTTAAAAAAGGAAAATCAATTATTGTTAAAATAAAAAAATAGAAAACATCAACTTGATAGCTAATTTGGGTGAACTTTCTCATTTCAATATACTTGTGTCGGATAAAAATACAAAAGCTATTTTTTTTCTATAAACAAATGTATATTCAATTTTAAAAATCAATGTCATAATAAACAGTGCGAAGACTACAAATTTATACAAAAAATGCTACCCTAAGACAACAATGTTGTTAATTTTCCATCATCTTATCAGCATTGTCTTCATAGATAAAATGTTATCCAGACCCGAATTATCTTTTGTTTTAGTAGCAGGTGGCTCAAAAACATCCCAAAAGCGAAGAGACTCATCTGCTCCAGCTGAAACAACTGTTAACCCATCTGGACTCTGCAAGACATAAGAGCATAATACAATCAATTAGTAAGTATGTAAATTAGTAGTTAAATATTCTAAATAGAACTCATTCAACGTCTCTTAATTCACCTGAGATAGATGGAGGACTCTCGAAGTATGAGTGCCCAAGGTTCCGACTTTAGTCATAGATGGATATTTCCACAAACAAAGTTGATTGTGTTCTGCACTTGAACTAAAGCCATGGCCACTTAATATCTCTTTGTGATGTCTATTCCATTCCAATCCAGAAATCTCAGCTTTGGTATCTATGCTGCAAATGTTGGTTCCCTTTTGTACATTCCATAGCTTAATGCATCCATCGTCCACGCCGCCTCCAGAAGCAAGCACAGATGAATCATAAGGGCACCAAGCAAGTGCTTTGATAGAAGCACTGTGGTCTTTAAAACAATGCATGAATTTTGATGAGTTCATTTTATTTGACTCCCACACGTAGACTAGACTTTCACTACCACCACTTGCCAACATATTTCCCCTTTTCGACCATTTTAAACTACAGACCGCTTCTTTGTGTCCTTTTACTTGGGAGGTCACATTACTTCTTGCTCTAACTGCACACAAGAGCATCATAATACAACAAAATGTTATTATATTGTTACAATATTTCATTTAATCAGTAACTCAATGTATTCATAAATAAAACATTTACAAATTTAAATCTAGTTACCATCATGGTTGATTATAGATTTGTCATGGCTTCCGGAAGATAAAATATTTCCATTCCATGCTAGAGATGCTATCCTTTCACTATGACCTTCTAGTTTTCTTATCTGAAAATCACAAACCAAGCAAGAATTAGCCCATTGTGAAACCAAACAGATGAATAAAGAGAGATGCATGCATATTTACCAGTTTGGAAGTGACAACATCGTAGAGATGAAGATTAGAGTGCATAAATCCAGTTGCCAAATACTTTGAATCGTCTGACCAGGAAACACTTGTTGGACAATTATCGTCATTGGATTTAAACAACTGAGACACGTGAGCAGTAGCAGAGTTCCACATGTACATTTCTTTGCCTAAAGCAACCGCTAGAATGTTGTTTTTCCCCCAATCCAATGTGTTTGTGTAGAAATCATTTCTGATTCCTGGTGCATCTAATACCTTTGATTCCTTCTGCAACCATAGTAAATCAATTAATCCAATCAGATTACAACACAAGATTTACCTTATTGATCCCTTCAAAAGCGATGTCAATATTTATTTATTACTTACAATATGAGAATGCCTAAATTCATGTCCACATAAACATAAACTATCTCAACAAAATAAAATAGTACATCAATTCTAGCTATTGGGAAATTCTTCTAATTATGAAAACAAAAACTAAGTAGAGATATCATGTGCACATAAAGAAAATCAGAAGTCCAATTTAATAAAAGAAGTACATTTGGGATTTCAAGGTATTTGCAAGAAATTATGTTGCAGTTGAACAAGGGCCCCTAAAAACAAATAGGTACATTTCGCATAAACACATAAAAAATGAAAACAAAACCAAACCTTAGGCAGTTTTCGACGGATTTGTTGATTGCGGTTGATTTGAAATTCAGTAGCGTCTTGTTGTTGCAATACGTCGATATGACGAATAGAGTTTTTATTTGATTTAGGACCGCCTCTAAAAACCAACATCCGAAATGGCCTCCCATCAGAATCCAAAATCAGCTGCTCATCCAATTTCTGTCTATATGCTTCCTGCCATTATAACAAGAAGAAGATGTTAAATAAAGCCCCACTTTTTGTAGAACAAAGGATTTTCGAAATTGAAATAAACAACAAAAGATTAAAACCAGATTAATCTTGAGAATTTGATCAAGAATTGCTTTTCTTGAAATGTAAAATTGGAAATAATCAAAACAAAAGAATACATTGAAATTTTGATTGTGAATATTTTTGGTTGATTTGTTAGTGAGGAAACTATGAGCTTGATCAAGGTCCATCAAACTTCTATTGGGTATGAAGCGATCACCCTAGACAGAAAAATGTATGAAAATAAGGATGCACGAAAAGAAAGAAAAAGAAAAAAATAAGAATAATGAAGGAATGGGTAGTAGTATAATTACTGGAAAATTATATTGGGTTGGAGCACTGAGAAAGCTTCTTGGAGTGTACCAATCTTTATCAAGATTCCACATTGTGATGGTGAGAAAAAACAGAGTATCGGAAGAAAGAAATGATTTTTATCAAGATGCCTTCCAAGAATTGATGATGGTGAGAAGAAACAGAGTATTGGAAGAAATTATCTTTATCAAGATGCCTTCCAAGAATTGATGATGCTGAGATGAAACAGAGTATCGGAAGAATTGATGTTTATGAAGAATTGGTGATGCTGAGAGCGAGGAAACAGAGTATGTAAGAAAGAGAGCACAGAGTATGTAAGAAAGAGAGCACTGAGAATTTTTGTTGTTTTTCCCACTAAGCGTACATATATATATATATATATAGCCCACAAGTGAATTTAGCCTTCAACTGATTTTTAGACGTTTCTGTTTCTGTTTCTATTTCAGGCTGTTTTTTTTTTTCTTTTTTTTACTGGATTTCACATATTTTAAAAAAGAAAATTACTAATTATTGTAAGAAAAAAATTATTAATATTTTAGGATTTTTAATCTTTTTATTCAGTGAGTTTTATTAATCTTTGATGTGTGACATACAAAATGAATATATGTAGGGGTACTCTAATGCTCCGTAATTTCGTCCAAATTCGACTTGAAATATTATTGGTTGCAGCTCTTGAATTTGGAAATGAATATAAACATAACTATAAGATTCGATAATATTTTGCGTTTAAACTATTCAAAAGTAAACAACTCACTTAATAGTTTAAAACCGATAATATTAAAAGTGATAATATCAAGTCCTATAAGGAAGGATGACTTAATGCAGTTTTCACTTCCTCTGCTATATGGAGCAAAGATAAATCATTTGATCATGGTTGGAGAATGGTGGAGGCTTATAACACCAATGTTTCTGGTACAAGTTTGAGAATTGGGTCTGTGTTTCCATTTCACATACATAGAACTAATCACATCATTTAATTATGATGTTTTGTTTAAATTTGTGCTTTGTGTTCTTAATTTACTTTTGGGATTGCTTTTTTCTATTTTAGTGTTTTTTTTTTAAATTTGGAAGGGGTTTATGTGTCATTTAAAGAGACCACAGAAGATTTGGATTGTTTGATGTCGGCAGTTTTTTACCGTCAACACATTGGTGGCCTTTGGATTGAGATCGAATCCATATTTCAAGCTCGATCAGTATTTCAGTTTTTTCAAAACAAAATCTACATTGAAATCTCAATCGTCCGATCTAGATCCAATATCCGCCGACATGTTGACTGCGTGAATGCATGGATTGATGACCGCAAGCTGTCCAAATTCAACATTCGGAGAAGTCAGTCCAATTTCCTCTAATAATTATTAATATTTTCTAAATAGATATTGACTCAGGTTTCTAAATCCACCACTCCATTCACTCACTTCATAGAAACCATCATGAAAAATCAGGAACATAATGCATCATGTGTATTATTAGAGTATACTCTTGATGAGAGGTGAAACCAAAGTAAGAAAGTATCTTATGTCATTTGTTTAAGATATAAACTCAGTAGCACATGCTTGATTGTCATTGATCTCGTTGTGAATTTGCTTCATGTGCATACTTCATAACACATTTTTCATATGCAGCATGCAGGAATATTTCACATGGCTCTTAGTTTTTGGTCCCTTGTATCATTTCAGCCTCAAGTTTGCAAAGGCTATTGTTCCTCTACATTTTTCTTAATCTACATACTTGGTGGAGTTTCTGGAAATTTGGCAAGTTTTCTACATACTCCTGATCCAACTGTTGGTGGAACTGTAAGTATCAATCATTCTACAATTCCTAGTATTCTAGGATATCATTAATTGGATTCGGATTCACCTCAGTTGCAAAATCATGCATTTACACATATTAATTGATCTCAACAATCAATTTTAATCAATCGGCTTACATTACACATTCATCAAACCATCCTGAAAAATACAAAATAAAGTCACGGAGTTACTACATGAAATCAAAACCCAAATGAATTGTGTGTGTTGAACTTAATTTTTACAATGTCTTACTTTCTGTTTTGTCTTCAAATTTCTGTGTCTAACATGAATTTGTACTCAGGGACCTGTATTTGCAATAATTGGTGATTGGCTCATGTACCCAATTCAAAATAAAGATGTTATTGCAAATGATGATTCTGAGAATCTATTCCGAAAGGTGATAGTTATCACAGCTCTTGGTTTCATATTATGCAACATTGGTCCAATTGATGAATGGTATGTATGGTTTACATTATTTAGAGAAAGTAGCTTATTTGATATAACACAGCACAATATGATAGAAACTTCAACTCATAAGGTTAGCATGTCAAAAGCATACATGAAAGCTGATAGTAATGAGATGGAAGAAATGTATTCTTAAGGAAAAAGTTATATATATTCCAAAATGTGAATCAAATTGTATAGTATAAATCTTTACTTGTAGGTCACATTTTGGAGCAGCTTTCTAACTAGTCCAGCTCTGCAGTTGAATGAAACATCACCAAGAACTGGTGGAAAAGGACTCAAACTTGTTACCAAATATGGTGGTTCTTTTGTTTATGGAGCCACCTCTCATTGCATTGGCACCTGGTAATGAAGTAGCAATTATCGCCTTGGAATATATGTAGCTATTTCGTTGATGTAACATGTCATCGGCTTGTCAGGTTTCTCCGAAAGATTTATCTAAGTAGAGTAAGAAATCTGAACTGCGTGTTGCTGTTTTTCTCACTCAAGCTTGTTCTGTTAATAACATAAATTTTCATGCTTTTGAGGGATGGTCGGATTTACCTTTGTTAGAATAAGAAATTGTCATACCAGGATGCCAAAGCTTGAACCTTGTGATTTGGCATCTTTTTTGTATAAATATGGAACTGATCCTTGCTACTTTTTTAAAGACTCGTCAAGTTGATTGAGTTCTTACCAACACATTCTATACAATGTTTTCAATTTTTTGTTTGTCTTAACCATTCGGTTTCATTGAAAGGATCCTGCTAATTTAGAGTTTGGTCAAGACCTAAGTATTGCGAATTTTGAAGTCTTCGCAACAGTTGGAATTTAGGCCGCATAGACTGCATTTTCCGGTATTTTCTCGCACTATAAAGGTTGGCAATGTAACTGGGACCTGCAGTTTAAAATCATGGTTGCAAGTATTGTTTTAGATATTAATGATTGAAAAATCTGAAATGTGATTGTATTTAGATTGTGGATTGGCTTATGAAGATTTGGCCATTAAAGACAATATGACCATGTGTTCCATCCATGTTTTTAGACAAAAGAATCCAAGATGACATGGAATATGGGATTAGCATCTTTAATCCAAAATATGAAACTTGCATCAAATGGTTAGATACCAAACCCAAAGGATCAGTGGTGTATGTATCTTTTGGAAGCAGGGCAAGTCTTAGTGAAGACCAAATTGAGGAACTAGCTTTGAGTTTGAGTGATTGTGGAAAATATTTCATATGGGTTGTTAAAGATTCAGAAAAGGGTAAGCTTCCAAAGGAATTTGCAACTACAAGTGTTGGAACATGAAAGTGTTGGTTGTTTTGTGACACATTGTGGTTGGAATTCAACATTGGAAGCTTTGAATTTAGGAGTACCTGTGATTGCTATGCCAATTTGGACATATCAGATCAGTAATGCAAAGTTTATTGTTGATGTAGGAAAATTGGAGTCAAAGCTATTGGTGGTGATGAGAAAGGAATAGTTATAAGAGAAACAATTGTGGATTGTATAAGGAAAGTAATGGAGAGTGAAAACGGAAATGAATTAAAGAAGAATTGTATCAAATGGAAGAAATTGATTAAGAATTATGTTGATGAGAGTTGAAGTTCTGATGAAAATATTGTAAAATTTGTGAATGAATTGAGCATTCAAATTAGAAATTATTAAGTTTTATTTGAAAATACTCTTAGTCTCGTAAATACAAATCAGATATTAAAATATTTAAAGATATTTAATAAGTTAGAACGCATGTTTAAATTTGTAATACTCTACTCTTCCGTATTCGATGAGTGAGTTTTATCACTTGATTTTTTAAAAAGAAAAAACTAGTGGTGTGTTAAACTCAAATTATGATATGTTATGTTTGTCAATGAATAAATGTTGTTGCCTTCTTAACTCTTGAGATGTATCATGAAATCAAAGTTGTATTTTGATTCATTAATAATGTATGTAAATATGCATTGAACAATATTTATATCAAATTAGAATTGGTTTCTATTTATAAAATTTTGTTTGAGAAATAGAAATATTTTGTTTTTTCATAAAAGTCAAACTTTTGTAATAAAAAAAAAACTATTTTAGAGATTTTATGTAAATAAACTAAAAATAACTTACAAAATATTAAAAACTATAGTTATAAATTATATTAAACAGTTTCA
>JBBPBT010001302.1:5892824-5904617 GCA_037974875.1 Cicer bijugum | reverse complement strand
ATTTCATCAAATAAATACAAGTATCATTATATATTGAAAAAGAAATTGATAATTAAAGTACAAGGAGAAAAACAAGGATCCAATATTATAAGTTATCATCTGAATTTTTTAAAAAGTTTTAAAAAATTAAATTAGATGATTATAATAAATATGATTTTCCTTCATCGTAATTTTTCTAATCATACTCAATTATTGCAAATCAATAGATTAATATTATAAGATAATTATATTTATATAATACGTAAAATATTAATTATAAATTTTATGAAATTAATTAATTAATATCCGCACAACGCACGGGCTATAATCTAATTCTAATTAAATAATTAAATATAGCTATCTTCTTAATGTTATTTGTAACAACTCTTATTTAAAATTTGCTAGGAAAGAAACAAACATAGTTGCCCATTGTCTTGCAAAGAGAGTCATTTTTAATGTCAATTTTCATTTTTAATTTCAACATATATTGATCATTTAATCTTTAATGTAACTATTTTTTTTCTATAATATTTTTAATTATTTATTATCTAATCTGACATATTTTTCTCTCTAAAGTAAATGACTAAGTATATTAATGAATAAACAATAATTAACATTAAATGGAACTTCAAAAATTATAAATAAATAAGTTTATGCAAATGCGATAATTAAGTCGGAGAGTATATGAGACAAATATTAAGGGTGGCAAAAAAAAGGTGACAACTAACATGAAACACAAACATTAAATAGCAATTAAAGCACAAGAATAAGACCCAAAGAAAAGTGAAGAAGAACAATGGAAGGAACAACAACAACAACAAATGAAGAGGTAGAGGTTAGTAACGAGAGGAGTGCCACTTTTTATATTTACCACCCATGTTTTCTACTCCAACAAGTCTTTGGAACTCTCTTCAAATGTTTAGGCTTTGAAATTGGAACCAACAAAAATGAACATCATGAGGAAAAAACTCCTTTAGAGGATCTTCTTATAAGTGAAGAAAACACACCAACAAATGAACATCAAAGCTCCCAAAATGTTGTTACAAGTGAAGAACAAAACAAATTTTCAACAACTACTACTACTCGTAGTTTTGTAAGCTTTTCTCTCTTTTCAACTTGGAAAATATTCGTTTAAGTACTCTTATTTTTTCTTTTCTTTTTATTGGATTTTTACCTATTTCTTTTTTCTATGATCCCATTACTTATTTCTTTAATTAGTAGTATTTCATCTCGTGAGTACAAAAAATTAAAAAGATTTGGCACAACTCAAATTATTAGTTTAATTATTATGCACTTTTTTTAGTCAAAAAAAAATATTATGTATTTTTTAACAGCCAAATTAGGGATTAGTAATAGTTAGTATATATGTTGGTGGATGGTATGATGATAAAACGGATTGAATCCGTTGGAGTGGTATGATAGTCTATTGTTTTGTATGGGGAGAGTTGATGATTTTAACTTGCCATCAGTAGTTACTTTGTTCCCCCTTACAGCGACTAGACATGGTGGATTGGTCCTTTAGGTCTAAATAAAAAAAAAACACTTTTAAATTTTTTTATTTATCATAAATCTTAATCTATTTTATATTTTTTTTTTTCTGTTTATAGCCTCATCTTTAGAGATAACAATTGAACTCATATTTATTAGATACCGACAAAAAATATGTACAAACAATAGCGTAAAAACTTACCTTATAGATACGGATATAGAAATAAATAATCACCCACAAAAATAAGCAGGTACAGATGTGAATACATGTACTTTAGTACCATTCCGCATAACATTTATATTATTTTTTTATTATTATTAATATTAAATAAAAATATTTATATATACTTTATCATGACTAATAATATTTAGACTATCAATCTAAATATACAAATAAAATCACAACAAAAGTTAGTCAAATTCTTCTTAATTTTTTTAGAATAAAATATTAAATAACTTAAACATATATAACATTAACAATTAATTTTATAAAAGATGGTAATTGGTTTCTAGATTTTATTTAGTTTATGTTCAAATAAATCTGTGTTTAGTCTAGTAATTATTTTTTTTATTAATATCACTAAATTAAATTAAATAATTTATTTTTTTTCTTTCTATGATTTAATAGTATAAAAATTTTAAATATTTTCTTAATTGTGTTAAAATGATATAGTATTTTATGGATTTAACGATTTCTATTATTCAAACTCGAATAACGGGTAAAGGTATGTGTACTTAGACACCCAAATAGTTTAAGTATAGGGATTAAGAATAATACCTACAAAAATATGAGTTCGGATATTTTTTTAAACTATAGGTAGGAGGACCGATTCTCTAGTACTCTACCTAGAGTGTATCTATTGAATCCTTACTCATGTTAATAGTTTGTGAAATGGTGGGTATATTAACTTTTTATATTAGTTTACTTGTAGACTTATTTTATATTTTTAGAGGATAAATCATGAATGTTTGAATGCCAGTGTCTATATTTGTGTTGAACTCACTAATTTTATATTTTTTTTTTATCTCTTTAAAGATTTTAATTTGCATGCACTAATAAAATATGTTATACCGCAACACATCACAACAACTCATGTTGATTAATTTAAGATGGTTGTCTTGTAAGGCAAATATTTTTAAACATCGAATGATTGTGATTTATTTATTAATATATATAAATTAAATTATTTTTTAAATAGTCTTTAATTTTATTTTATTTACATTTTTTACATAGTTTTTTGTGAACTTATTAATTAATACATTGTTTTTAAAATTTTGACGAGGTAGAGTATCAATCAACTTTAAAAATGGATATGTCAGATTTTCAACTCTTTAGCACTAGTTGGTCTGCTCCACCCCGTCATTTTTTAGACATGTTAATGATAGAACAAGTTGACCCGTTTTACTATCCCTATCTACTATATTGTAATGTAACACGTTCTTATAGCTTAAAATCTCTAAGGTTTTGTTTTTGTGTTAAAAGTAAAATGGAAGGGATTACTTTGATTGAGAAAAGAGAAATGAGAGGGATGATAAAAAATAAGCGATCATTCTCCACGTTATTTCTTTAAAAGTTGTATCCCAAACAAAATGATTCTTTTTATCCATTTCTATTTTCCCCCTTTTCTCTTCAAATTATGAAACAAAGTTTATGTCCCTCACCCATAATACCTAAACCTTTAGTTATTATATCTATATCATTCATCATTAAATTATTCATCAATAGTATATATATTCTCATGAAATAAATAGTTGATATTTTTTTATATTCAAAACAGAATTAGAGAGAGTAAGTTGATAATTTTAGTGTTTAATGTGACGTGCTAGTTTACGCTATTGTCCAATTTAAATCTTGTGTGAACTATTACAATTTTAATTTTTGTGAAAATATATTTTTGATCGATTAAAATGATGTAAATATCATTTATAAACTACCCTAACCTCAAATGTTGTAGAAATATGTTAATGTGTCATAACAGAAATAATACAAATCATTTCAATCTAATTTATTTTTCTCCTTGTTGATCAATTTTTACTATCATTAATTCTCTTTTTGGTACAGGAATTTATGAGAACTTTAATAGTTAGGCGTGGACCAAGAAGATCAAATCTTAGTTCGGGACCAGGACCTGGAATTAATTAATTAATTTTAGTTAATACTTACTTGATCTCAAAGCTAGTTGTTTATAATGTATTGCTAGTATAGTCTCTTAGTACGAACGGAATTATCCATAGATTTGCTTTCTGTAATATTTCAATCTCACTTTCCTTCCCTACGTATGTAAAAATTGTTGCATGTGTGTGAAAATTGACTACTTATAAGTTATGTAAGACACTTGGATCAATGCACATGAATTGAAAAAAATATTGTACTTCTAAATTTTTATATTAAACGTACTCTTTCACACGCGTTCATCTCATCACCCTAAACAACCAACCCCATCCAAAGATGAGGAAAAAAGATTATCAAATATTTAAATTAAAATTAACGTTAATAATATATCAAATGAACGTTAATAATATATCAAATGATTTTAATATATAAATGTTAATGTAGAATTTCATATAATTGACCAATACCATATGAACTTTTAACTCAACTTTTTTTTAAATACTTATGAAGTAA
Source organism: Cicer bijugum (assembly GCA_037974875.1). Lineage (NCBI taxonomy): Eukaryota > Viridiplantae > Streptophyta > Magnoliopsida > Fabales > Fabaceae > Cicer > Cicer bijugum. The sequence continues at coordinate 5,900,524 of JBBPBT010001302.1, read as the reverse complement.
AAGATTATTGAAAAGGGATAACAATAGTAAAGTATTGCATTAGTAGAATTTGATCATTGTAATACTTTGATAGGAGCTGCTTACATTTTTCCCATTGGAGTAAAATATTTTTAGATTGCTTAATGTGACAGCGTGGAACCACTTATAGAACAAACTTTGGATTTTGGATTCCTTAGTAAGTGTAAAATGTGTAACTCACAAATTACAATCACAAGAAGCCCTAAAGATGTGATAAAATCATATGCCCTTAAGAAAATTAAAAAATTAAAATAGAATAGAATAAAACAAGTCAAGTGATATCATTCACACTGTAATATCCAACAATATTACAATAATTACAAATGAAGTTTTGAACACATTACATGTCTTGTATCCTCCTAGTACTCCCTCCAGAATAAAATTAACTAGGACTAAATACATCAACTTTTCAATTAACATTTATATTTATATTTCATTCCGGTGTAGTAGTAAATAAAGAAAAACAAAGCTGAATGGATTTATTCTGAAACCATTTCTGCATTATATTATAGCATCCCCACCAGGTAAAAGCTTTTGGACAGAAGCAATTAAATATTTTCAGTGCTGTTCATTATGCAAAGCCAGCCATAGTATATAATATACTATAAAGACAATAAGACAGGAATTGCATCCGCTTTGAAAAGAAAAAGAAAAATAAGGTGGATTCCGCAGCAGAATAACACAAACTCACAAGCAAGACTTTCGGGCCGAAGGAAATGTGTGGTTGGAGGATGATAATTCCTTCACATATCATAAGTCGAACGGCTGTTATCTGAATGAGTATGAGATCCAACATTTGAGTTTTGAGAGGTAAATAAGTTGGGATATGAAAAATACGGGTCGTCGTCCATTGAAGGTAATCTCTTAGGCTGGTTGTGACTATTGGATTTGCCATCATCCAATACATGATCAGTGGGTAGGGAAGAATCAAAATCTTCCTTGAGTGTGTCAAATGAAGGAAAACTTGATGAATGAGAGGCTATGGAAGCATAACGATCTTGGTGAATATCATGATCCTTAATAAAATTGCCATCATTTTGCTCAGTGAATTCTGTCGTCGTAGATTCAATATTGCCTCCAGCATAAAATGGATTCTCCGAGCTACTGTCAGGTGTATGTTCATTACTTCTCATCTTGGTAAGCTCACTAATACGGAGTTGAGCAAGGCTAGCTGCAGAACGAGCTGCTGCTGCTGCACGTTCAGCGGTTTCAGCAGCAGCGTGTGCAGCAGCTACAACATCCTGCAAGTCCACATTAGATTCAGATTTCGCGGTTGACAAAGACGGAGGTGAGTCACTATTCCTTGTTGCGCTATACGATGCAGATGATACTGATGGAGGTGAGATGAATGGCACAAATTGTTCACTTTCCATTTTACCAAATGAAGTATGGGGTTCATCTCTGTGAATTGTTGATTCAACTTGTTCCTGTTTCAAATCTGCAAAATCTCCGGAGTGGCTTGATGAATGAAGATCAACTTCAGGGTGTGGCATAGCTGGAGGTATAGTCACATCCGGAGCTGGGGCGAAATTTGCATTTGGCTGGACAGATGCCTTTGGAACTTCAGGAAATTCTAATGTGTCAGAGTCATAATCAGAATCAAGTTGCTCATTATTGGGAGTAGCATGAGCATCATGACTGGAATACAACTCCTCATCATGTTTTTCTTCAGGAAGGGGCAATTTTGACCCACAAAAAAATTCGCTCGGGCCATTCTGACAACAAGAGGAATGTAATGTAAGATAATGGTGTGTGAAAGAACGAATTTAGCATGCATGATTATCTTTGACGTCTTCTAGCTAGTTATTACAGAATAATACTTACCAGTAAGTCTTCGTGTTTTTTAAAGAACTCAGTTTCAGAAGTAGCTGGATCCCAATCTAGCTCATGTTCAACAGCAATATCTTTTAGAAGATTGAGTTTCTTTTCTGGTGAAGGAGCACGAACTGACAGAAGCTCTATTAACTACAGTTGAAATTCACATTAAAAATGTCATTCAAGAAACCAAGAAAGAAAATTAAGTTTAAGAGTCTGCGTAGCATGAAAAAATCAAGCAACCTGGCGATTAACACCGCAATCTGGCCTGAGCTCAGTGGCAGCAGATATAAACTCCTTTCCATATTTTGTCGCAAATTGCAACTGAACTTGCAACAACTCTGGCAGATCGGCACACCTTGGTGCAGCAAAACATATGCTAGATATAGCTTCCTTCAAGTCTAGGGGACATTCCCTGAACAACATTGAAATTTTAGATATATAATAAAAAGAGTAATGATTTACATTTAGTGCTTCAACTACAACAATGAGTAGGCCTTAATCATAACATACACTTGAGGGAAAAAAAGACTTCATTACCAGAACAACATTAAAAATTTCATTTCACTATTTACAATTTGTCATGTTCTCAAATACTAAGTACTCATTTTATTAAAAATTGAGCAAGATTCCAAGTTTTCCCTATGATACTAAGTACTGGTAGTACATTCTAATAATCGTGTAGAAAATATTGAAAAAATCGAAGTAAAATATATTCATGTTTCTTTGCGGTGTTGACATTCTTTTCATTTTTGACACCTTATCACTAGATTTGGTGGACAACTGGACATGGATGCCTTAGGATCAAATGTATTATTTTGAAAATGAAGAGCATAATAATAGAACTTCAAAATTACCAAAGGAAAAAGGAAACAGAAAACAAAATAATACAACAACATAAAGTATGGTGAGCCAACAAGTAGATATTTGCAAATTGGACTTACTCTCTTTGATTTCTACACATAAAAGATGAACATAAAGTATGATGTTTTTTATAAGAAACTAGAACATATATGTGTTTTTATTAAACCTAAGGGAGGCCAATATATTTAAATTCTGTTTTGTTTGGTTCAATGGAGGGGAGGAGAGGACTTTTTATCAAGGGAGGGGAAGGGGATAGTGATATATGTTTGGTTCAAAATAGTAGAGGGGAGGGGAGGGGAGAGATTTTAAATGGTTTATAAGTTATTTTGGTCCTCTTCCCTCTCCTCCCCTCCAAATCTCCCCAAAATGGAGAGGGAGCAAACAGAAGTTTACTAGGAATTTTCCTCCTCTTCACTCCCCTCCCCTCAATAATTGAACCAAACAATTAAATTTATAATAATCTCTCCCCTCCCCTCCAATCCCCTTTAATCAAACACATCCTAAACCAGGGGGGCAATGTGGTTTTTTAACAACTCTGTTGGAGCCACCAAGAACAAAAAATAGAAGACTGCAAAGAAAAAACAAAAATCATCTGCCATAGAGCACACCAGTCCCTTATAATACCAAACAGAGGAAATCCCTTAGAGAAACAATGAGTTGAAACCCATAAAGAAGCTGAAAACAAAGCTTTCCCTAGGAGAATTCGTAGAGCATACTCAAAATAGAAAAAGCTGCAGGTTGTCTTATTGCACGTAAAAAGTGATTGAAATAGTGGAAAGGGTGATAGCAACTCACATATTGAGTTTGAAAATCATCAACAATTGTTATCACTAATTGAAAAATTTGGAGGAAAAATTTGTTGACTACAAGCAATGCCCAATTGCTCACTGAACACACAGCTAATGGTCGTAATAATCGAGATAGTTTGGGTAGTTGTGCGCAGTTTGTAATTCATAAGTTGTTGAATGTTAAAAGTGTTATAAATATCTCAACGACATACAAAATAAAAGACAGTAAAAAGGGCTGTACATGCAAATAAGTAACAACAACAGAAACAAAGTGTTATTCAGTAGGTGAGGTCGCCAACATGGATCAATTGACACTGTTGGACTATAACAAAAAGCAACTTTCTGTAAAAACCATTCAGAGCAAGAACTTATTTTGCTTGTTCCTCATAAAGTTTCTTTAGGCCTTCCTCTACCTCATTCAATTGGATTGTATTCAACTTGATCCACTTTTCTTACTGGAGTATTTGTGGGCGACCAAACCACCTTACAAAAGTTCCCATCATCTTCTTATCTTAAGTACTATGCTGACTTTCTTTGCATGCATCAATATATAATTTTATATTTTTTGTATGTCCAATAATACACTCATTTAACTTAGTATTGTGAATATATTCATCCCCACTTCTTAGTTCATTACCAAACACTATCGCAAACAAAAGTGTGTTTTGTATTGTTTTGTTTATAAAACAAATCCATTATCCCTAGTTACTATTTGGCCAGTTTCTTAAGACATCATTTTTAGTGAACCGCTGGCTTGAATGTAAATCACATTTACTATCACACAAATTCAACAAAAAACTAAGCATCCAGATTTCCATTTGATCTCTAAAATACCTTTGAGATTCAATTATTGGAAGGCGGACAGAAATAAGTTCACAAAAGAGTTCAATGATCTCTTGAGCGGCCATCATGTTCTCCTCTCTAATAATATGCTCTACCTGCATAGATGATTATGCTTCAATAACAGGACTATACAAGAAAAATTTTCAAAAGATTTTCTTAGTAACCTCATTGGTTTAAAATTTTGAAACTATACAAATATGCAACAAACAAATTGGATATACCCTAATACGAGCCGTGGCTTCCTGGCCAGTCTCAAGTAACTTGGCAATGTCACGTCGCATATTCTTCAATTGAATCTCTCTTCTGTTTCTAAGCAACTTTATCCGTGGAATTGTCAGTTTAAGCAGAGTTTTGCTGAAAGTGTAAAAATTTTAAATTAATCACCACTAAATTTTAAATGCGAAAGAAAAAAATGGCAATGAAACAGAACACTTGTACAGATAACAATAAATATTTATATCAAAGCGAAACACAATACTCACAATTCACATTTAAACAATTAGGATTTGATTGTTCTTAGTCAAATGTGCCCATTAGAGAATAAAGCAACCCCATATTAGAAAATCAGCGGATGAATTATTAAAAAATAGAGAAAATTGTCCTCATGTCCCCTTAATTTTGCTTTAAATAGCACACAAACATACACACCCTAATTTTAAAAAAGAAATTGATCTCCCATAATATTCACTACCGCTTTGCAACTGTTAGAGCAAAGCAAAATCATATCTCAAGCTTTGCATTCATTCTGCGTCTTTTGTCCCTTGTTTCTGAAAAAGTCGTAGCTTAGCTTCTTTCATTCTCACCAAAACAAACAAGAAGAGCCCTAAAAATTTGTATAGCACAGTAGGCAATCTAGAGGCAATCATTTTTATATCACTCATGGTGAGTTTAGTGCACTCAAATCCCAAAGCATTGTAAATATGTGTTAGGAGTTAGGAGGTGATTAGCCACTAAAAACTTGAATTTTTTTTAACCAGCACTTGTGTGTGAACATGAAGGGGGAGAGGCATTTTTGAGCAGCAACTGGACCATGTTGACCAGGGATGAATTCATGAGATTGAGAAAGAACACTAGGTCTAAGTACTTAAGCCCCTCAGCAGTTGCTCCATGGGAACATATTAATATGGCTTTCAATAGTTGTGAATAGAGGGCTGAACTTCAGTAAATATGACTCTCGAGCCTCGACAAATAGCTTGCCACAATCACAAGGATTATATCCATTATATTATCAACTTGCTCCACCTCCAATTATGTTAGTTACGTAAAGATAGTTACGCACTAAGTCTATTCAAAAACTCTTGTCTAACATGTTTCAGTTCCTCCATGACTAGATTCTTTTTTTTCATGCAATCGCTATATTAGGAAAAAAAGCAAGTCCTACATTAAATACAAAGATGGCCAAATTAGAGTCTACTAAGCTTTGGTAATCTTCACCTTACAAGCCGGACTTCTGGGGTTGAGTTAGAACCTAAATCTAAGATAGTATTAAAGGCTATCCTAGATCCGTTTCTGGGCCCCCATAGTATCTATACAGCCGGCCCAATAGCTATGAATGTTAGGAAGTGTATAGGGGGAAAACCCAAGTCCCAAATTGACAAGATATATGACCTAAATAGAGTTTATAAAGCTTGGACAATCAACACCTTACAAGCTAGTTTTGTGTGTTTGAGGTTCTTTCTATTGATCAAATCTAGTACAGGACCTAAACTCTGATGTAAAATGTTACATTGATGGTCCCATTACAACCCAATTGGTAGCTGCAAGGACATAGATATGCAAGGGCTTGGATTCGAACCTGGGATTCCCCACTTAAGGTGTGTGAGTCTATCCACTAGGATATTTGACCGAAAAAAAATGTCACATTGATGTTTACTTATAGTTTTAAAGGTTTAAGTTGGCGCATTTTTCAGAACTTTGTTTTTATTTTTAATGGAAGTAAAGAAAAAAGGGGTTTTTGCATGTGAAAACAAAAAATTTATGATTATGTCAGTATGAAAGAAATGGTTCCTTCAACAGAATCAACGAACAAACAGTAACAGAAGAAAGATTAAGCATATGCAATGCAAAATTCACTTGTCTATCACCCTAAATTTGTAGTAATTCTGATACCATACTAAAATGCATCAGAAAGAGTCAATAACAGAGTGTAAATACAACCACTAGGTGTGGTGATGAAATGTCAAGTAACTAAGTGATTCCCCCTATTAAAACATAATTACATCACCAAAAATTGATTAAAAAAGAGATTAATTGATATGCACAGAACATTTTTTTGAAAAAGCCAATGTCATGTTAAGATCGTCAGTAATTGTTAGAATTATGCTGAGGTTGGAAATCGAACCCTGACTTTCTTATCACTCCGCTCCTTAACTCATCCACTTTTAGCCACCAATTCAACCTTATATTCCCTCCTAATATGCATCGAATCACACTATGATGTCATTTTGCTATGTTAATTCTTAAAATATCTCCACAAATATCTACCTAGTGAGATAAAATGGATTGATGCATCTGTAAAAAAAGTTATACACCCATAGTATAGACAAATTAAATCTAAAAAATTAGACACTTAGTTGAGTAAATAAAACAAAAATAATAATTAAATTAAGAATGAAGTATCAACAAATATGTATAACAAATAAAATAAATTGGAGATGAAAGTATATAGTAGTATACCACTTAGCAGCCTTAAAACCCTGGGCGAAGAAAGAATTGAGCATCGACATGGTGAAGAAGCAATTCCTAATCAAAGATTGTGGTTAGCTTAGGGTATTTCAAAACAGAGTATGATGATGAATTAAGGGATAGATTAATAGAGAAAACGCGAAGGATTATAAATTATATAAGTATAACTAACCTTGTTATGTTCCTTAACAAGCAAGGATTTCGGATTCTGATTCTGAATTCGTAACAAGGATCTCTCTCTCGTCGCTTTTTCCTTTATCTTCCTCTTAACTACTATTCACCGCGTCAGGTACCTAAAATTATTTTATATTTGTCGGCATTATTTTGTATTCTATTACTTTTAAGTTTAATTTGATTTTTAAGTTTTGTTGATTTTACGTTAGTTCTTAAAAAAATAAATATTTTATATTTCTTTTATTAAATTATTTTGGTTTGATTTTAATATTTTTAAGTTATAAATATCAAATATTTCGATTAATGAAAATAATTTGAGGATTAGAATATTTAGTGTTTATAATTTAATAAATCAAAATAAAACAAATAAAATTTAAGAGAATAAAGTAAAATCTAAAAATAATTTCAGAAATCAAAAGTGCAATGTAATCTTTAAAAAAAGTACTTATAGCATTGTAAAAGTAATTATTTAAAATATTGATTAATAATTAAATTTAGTAAAGACTTAGACTT
>JBBPBT010001302.1:5870207-5880686 GCA_037974875.1 Cicer bijugum | reverse complement strand
TTTTTTTTTTTTAATCAAAGTGGTCTGGTAGCTAGACTCACACACTTTAGGCGTGGAGAATTATGGGTTTGAACTTGAGTCTATGCACATCAATGTCCTTGTAGTTTTCAACTGAGTTGTACTTATGAAACTGATTATATTTTTTTTTTATTAATGAGGTTAATAGTCGTGTGCTTTGAATATCTAGTGCTGTTTTTGTTGTTGGTTGAAAGTGAGATTGATGTGAGGAAATAGTTTTAAATTGGATGTGTAGTTTCAAAATTTTAGGAACCGGGTTTTGTGTGTGTTTTGTATTGAGTTCGTAGCATCTTAACACTTTGTTTCCTAGAGAAAGGAGTCCTGATAATCCGAAGTTGGTAGTTAAGGTTCTAGCCAGAGTTCAACTCGTGTTCTCTCAATCCATTCGACCTTCACTGAAGCTCATTAACCATAAACCACTTAAGTCCAATCCCTCCATTTCCTATGGAAAGGGGCCTTGGTAATCTGGATTGGTAGTCAGGGTTCTAGCCAGAGTTCAACTTGTGTTCTCACGATCAATTCAATTTTCACTGAAGCTCATTAACCATTTGAGTTCAATCACTTGGTTATTCAGTTGGTGGGGTGAGGTTGCAGAAACGAGAAGGTGTTTTTGTCTTTTATAACTGATGTTGTATTTGTTTGTGAGAGGATGCTAGACTTTTTTATTGAGTAACAGTAACTGATAGGGCCTTGATTGCAGTTCATTGGAGTAGTCAGTCGAACATAGAATTTAATGTGACAATTTGACGTTTTACCATATTCCTTATCAGTTATCAATAATTGGCCTTGGTTAAAGCTGGTGTCTACTACTCAATTATGAAGTTTATTCTTTGTTTAGGGTGGGATTGATGTGGTAGTACTAAGCAATTGTGTTGTGTCTATAGAAGCACACAGTATAAAACTCAAGATAATCACAAAATAACATCAATACAGGATCTTTTGTCTTCTTATTGTTTTAGCATATCTTTATTCTTTTAATGGTTGTATGTATATAAACTGTGCTTATATGAGAATTAATAATGGGATGATGAGGGAGGTTATTTGCTTTGGAAATTGTGCAACTTTGAATGAGCAGTTTTGTCTATCAAGTGTAACCGTTGTTGTCTCTATTTCTGGGAGGAAGCTTGACTTTTTCAGCATACTGATAGAGCCTTGATTGTGGTTCATTGGAAGCGTCAGTTGAAAAAGAAGTTAATGCGATTATTTGACTCTTTACCATCTTCTAATCGACAATTGGTCTTCTTGTTTGTTGGTTTTCTACAAACTATGTAGTTTTAACCATTGCTTTGGGCAATTGATGTGATGAGTTGGTGGAGTGAGATTATGTGCTTTCAGAATTGTGCAACGAAGAATGAGTCATTTGTCTGTCTTCTGTAGCTGCTTTTGTGTCTATATGCGAGTAAGTTTGACTTTGTTAGTTGATGGTGCCTTGATTGTTGTTCATTGTTGGAACCAGTGGAAAGAATAATTTAACGTTTTGGGTTCTTGCCTTTGTACCATCTCCTGATTAATAACTGGTCATGTGAAGCAATATGTCATTCTTGTCTAGTTAGGTCAAAACTGTAGGCTAATCTGGGCGAGTTGTTGTGTCTCACAGGGGAGATAGAAATTAAGATTTAAACAAAGTCTGACCCTTTTTCCTTGTTTATAATTAGTAATGATGGGTTTTGGATTCTAATGCTGTTCTCGTTGTTGCTTGAAAGTTCAAAATGGGAGTGATGAGGGAAAAACTTTAACTTGGAGTTTAATTTTATAATTTAGGAACTAGGTGTGTGTGTGTGTGTGTTTGCTGACCTGGTGAACTATGATTATGCTTTTGAAATGGAACAACTTCAAATGAACTCTTTAACCATCTTCTGTAATCATTGTCGTGTGTCGGTTTGTGTGAGGAATCCTGACTTTGCCGCTAAACTGATAGAATCTTGATAGTGGTTCTTTGTAGAGTTGGTTGGAATAGTAAAGTAATGTGATTATTTTAATTGATACTATCGTTGGTATATTATTGGTCTAGTTGATCTAGATAGAGGTTTGTACTGTCTTTATTCTAGGCAAAAACCGTGTGAAGCAATACACTAGTCTTGTGTTGCCTTATGGATATTGTACTACTAGATTCCTTCCCCTGCTCATTGGTGAGAACATCATGTTAAAATCAATCACACACACCCAATTGGATCACACATCACAAATTAGATCTTGACATTGGGCTCCAATTAGGTAACATCAGATACATGGATTAAATGATGCCATTACGTGCTATTGGGAATCATATCTAATGTAATATCATTTAAATCCAAATCTCTGGTTTCTAATTATTGGACTACCCTCCATTTACCCTCCTTACTGATGCCAGTACAGGTATCTACACACATGCCCAAACCACCTATGAACGGATTCTTACATCTTTTCCACAGTGGTTACCCTGACTTTCTCTGTAATTATTTTATTTTGAAATTTGAGTCCTATTTTGTTTGGTGTGGCTGCTGATCGTATTTTGCCATCAGAAAGAATAGGTAGGATTTCCAATGAATGACTTGTGGAACTCAAAAGTCTTAAACCATCATTTTTTTTATTTCCACTTATGTAGAAAAAGGCAGAACCAGTTGACGTTGGCTTCTTTGTCTCACCAGTGGTGGAAGAACTCATATTCTCCTTGTCATCATTCACCAATTTAATTTGATAGAACCTGCTCAGGAAGGATGAATTTCCAAGTCCACTAGAGTCCATGGCGGTGATAGCCATTGTCCTTCATAGGAAGTCTCAGAGTTCATTTATTCTTTACTTTTGACAGCTTCTCCTGCCATAGTTGGCTCTGATTTCATAACATTCAAATATTTTTCTGTAAATTTTTTAATGTCGAATGTAAAGGTTGTTTCCCTTTATGTATAAATACAGTAGATGTATAGGAAAGGAAGGATATCCCCCTTTAGATCTGCCTAAAAATCTACCTAAGAAAAACAGCTTAAATTAGGTATAAAGAATCTCTTATTAATTTCTGCCTCTTTTCACTCCCTTTTGATTAGGTCTACACCAGTCAAGTGTCAGTACCTCTGCCTCTTATCGCATCATTTTAATTAAAACTTTTCCCACATTTTAAACATTTTCCAGTAGATTCCCTTGTACCCTAGTAAACCTATTTGTAAGGAGTGAAGGATAAGAGTCGCTTGAATAAAAAATATTTGACGGGACTTTGGTGCTGAATAAGACTAAAATAAATTATATACTGCACAGTGAAGACTCAAATGCTTCACTTGCCCGTCCTGTGATTATTATGTAGGCAATGGCCCGGTTATTCTGCATTGTAGGCCAGCATCCTTATAGAATACATGTTTTGGGTTGTTGCCTTAACATTGGTTATCCTCTCTCCTAGAGGAAATTGACCTTTTATATGCTTTAAAGATCTTCGATGAAACAAGCAGCCTAAGATTTTAAAGCAGTGTGCATTGTGTAGGTCTCTAGTGGATTTTTGATTCGAGAGAAGACAAATGTCCATATTTTCAAGGGTGTATTTCTCTCTCCCTTTGCAATTGTTAATATAGTGTATTGTATTCAGGGCTTCTCTGTGGGACAGGGTCATGATTGCTTCAAGGGGTCATTTATTACTCCTATATTGAGAGATTGAACTGTATGTTATATTTATAAGCCAGTTCAGCTCATTTTGTTGTTTCTGTTTGAGTAAAGTGAATTCCTTATCCACCTCTGATTGTACTCTCTTTCTTGCGAAGAAACCAATCTATGTTCTCTCTTAAAAATGTAATGTTTTATGGAAAATATTAATACTCTTCGGCTTTTGTTTAGAAGTATCAGAGTATCAACAAATATCTTGGAATATCTACCATATATCTTTTAAGTATGTTAAAAGATCTTCAGAATATATTGTGGAGAAAGTTAATTATCTAATTATGCAAGCAATATTAACATGGTTAATGAATTTTATTGGGTCTGCTTGTTTGTTACCTTATTTTATTACAATTATTAAATTTATTGTTCTATTGGTTTGGTCTTGAACTTGTAATACTTAGTTCACTATTACATGACCTATTATTTATATAAATAGGATCATCTGATTAATATTCTGATATGTTGCAGTAAACCATATGAATCTAATATTCTCTTATTATGAATTTCTATTTTCTCTTTTCTTCTCTTCTTATCTTGCCGTATGTTTTCAGCAAACAATTATTTCTAAAGTTATCTTCCACTAATGACATGCTTGATACTTCGGTGTTCTGCTAACTTTTAAGAAGTGTTACTTTTTAATGAACTATTTTCTGTCATGTATTAAAGTCTTTATTTGACTTCAAACTTCTTCTAATCTTATGCAGAAGTTCATATTTGGAGGAAGGTTGATATTTGGGCCTGATGCTAAGTCATTGCTTGTCAGTTTGTTGCTGGTTATAGTTCCGGTTATTATCTTCTGCGTATTTGTAGTAAGGCATCTGCGGCATGAATTTTCTTCATATAATGCAGGATATGCTATTTTGGTGGTGGCAGTTCTCTTTAATATTTATGTAAGTTCTACGAAGTTTTTTCTTTCTTTGTCATTTTATGTCTTAACACTTACACATGCTTGATACGGTAGTACCTGTTATTTTATATTCCCCATAGTCTATATTTTTTATCATCTCATGTTGCAGTTGTACATAACTTGCATTCTACGGTCTCATCTAAATATTCCTTTCCGCTCTCCTGCCCTATCTCCTTTTTCCGTGTTTTCCCCTTTTTTGTTTAACTTCTCCTTTTTCCGTGTTTTCCCCTTTTTTGTTTAACTTCGTAAGTCATAAAGTTGACAACAATTTGTTGGTGACATCACATGTATTGAAAGAATTATCAAGTTTTTGTGAAGTCATTTATACTATTTACATTTATTTCCTTATCGGTTGATTTACAATCAATTAAAGAGTGTCACAAGTATGCCACGCTCCGCTACAGAGGTTCAACCCTACAGGGCTTTTGCGTGAGAGCCTTGCATGATCTCATTTGCATACACACTTGATGGTGAGTCGGCCATCTCTAGCATATTGTCATGAAATTGATTAAGTCCCCAATTTGGCCACATCTAGTAATTGATTATTCTAAATTAATTTACCAATATATTTGACAACATATTTTACCATATGCATAGGTGAATCAGAAAATATTTAGAACTTTATTCATGATCATGACTAATACTTGGTATTGTTGAGTGAGTTATTATGTGAATCTATTGAATATTTATCTGTTCAGTTTTTTTCTTTCTTCCTCTTTGGCAGCTCATTTTATTCATTCTTTTGCAGTATTTGTCATCTCAATATTTTGTTTCATCTTGTTTTTCTCTAACCATAACTTTCAAGTTTCAACAACACAAAATCTTTATTTGGTGGAACAAACTTTTGTGTGATCAGACAACTTTCTTCTGATACTCAGTAGAAATGATACCACGTACTCTCAGAACGCACTGGTTGGTGATCATGAAGAAAGTAGCAACAAGAATATTAAAGCCTTATCCCACTAAGTAGGGTAGCACTTGAAAAAAGAAATCACGTGAGGAATATTTCACCTGGAAGCAGGCAGATCTAACGCCAACATGTTGGGATTTGCCAGTTGGTCGTGCTTGCAAATTATGTATTATGGAACCCTTGTTATTCTTTCCAACATGAGTACCAAATGTGAAGATCTTTCCAATAATAAGCTCTCACAAAAAATGCAAGGAATGATAGGAATCAATCAAGGGAATCATGGGAACAATTTGATTACAGAAAAAATGAGTTTAATTAGCAGATTTATTAGCAAACAAAGAACAAATAATTATGTAGATGCTTGAGTAGATTGATCTTGAAACAACAATTATTTATTACTATAGCTATAAAACAAGTTTGTATTTTATTTGTGACCTTTTCTTGTTGATGAAATTGAATATCCTAATAGAATGTGTCAAATCAATGGCATAGAAATATTAGTACATTTTAACCTACTTTCTAAAGTAAGGTTTTGACCTACTTTGATTCTATAATTTCCTGTCATGGAACCTATATTCTTGGAGAAAACTCATTGAGATATTGATTTCCTTTAAACTTTTTTCTTTCTTTCTGATTTCCTAGAGCTTGATTTAACCCTATGATTTATGTTTATAGGTGCTGATTCTTCTCTTTCTTACATCCGCGCGCGATCCGGGCATTATTCCAAGGAATTTACATCCGCCAGAGGAAGAGTTCCATTATGGCTCATCCTTTTCTATTGATACTGGGGGACGGCAAACACCAAGCATTCAGTTCTCTCGAACAAAGGAAGTAATGGTCAATGGCCTTCCTGTAAGGGTGAAGTATTGCGATACCTGTATGCTGTATCGCCCTCCTCGTTGCTCACATTGCTCCATTTGCAACAATTGTGTTGAACGTTTTGATCATCATTGCCCTTGGGTTGGCCAATGCATTGGATTGGTATGTTTTATGATACCTATTTCTTCCATAATGATGTTCTTGGCACATTACATGTCCGCTCTCTCATTATTTAAATATTTGTTTATTTTTGGTTTCTCAATGTGCAGAGGAACTACCGTTACTTCTTTATGTTCGTTTCTTCGGCAACTCTTCTATGTATCTATGTGTTTTCCATCTCAGCTTATTACATCAAGGTTCTGATGGATGATAATCATGGGACAGTGTGGAAGGCAATGAAAGCATCCCCTGCATCTGTTATACTAATGGCATATTGTTTCATCTCCTTATGGTTTGTTGGTGGACTAACTGGCTTTCATCTGTACCTTATTAGTACAAACCAGGTCAGTTGATTTCTTTTACATTTCTGAATCCAGTATAATATTTATCTCATTGTTCACTTTACTTGCAGACTACTGGGTAACTTAGCAATAGTAGACATTAGTAAATTTTTTCCCTAATTAAATTAATTTTGAAACTACTATTGCATAAGAATCTTTTGATGGAAAGACATTAGTGAGGTGGACATGGACAAAATGATGAAGTACGGCAGGGCAAAAAATATTTGATGTTTTGGTAATGTGGCAAAATATTAGGCTTTATGTTGGAGATAAGAAAATTTTATAGAAAAGCAATGTTCTATATATAAATACTTTTGTATGATAATATTTCGTTTTCTGTAATTTTGATTCTTAAAAGATCTCGTGTATGGAGAATATTTTCATCATCTAGGTGATTAATTCCTTTTTTTGCAGACCACCTATGAAAACTTTCGATACAGAGCAGATAACAGGATCAATGTTTACAATCGGGGGTGTCTAAATAATTTTCTGGAAGTATTTTGTATAAAAGTGAAGCCTTCAAGGAACAATTTCCGGGCTTTTGTTCAAGAGGAAGTACCAAGGCAACCTCCTCCGGTCATTATCCAGGAACCTGAACCAGATTTGGGGGGAGATCCACGTTCCAAGGTTGAAGATGATCTAGACATCGGTGAAGACCTATTAAAGATATCACAACGTCGGAATATTGATGAAATTGATGAAGATATTCGGAGCAGAGGGAGCAATGGACCTTACCATATTACATCAGAAGGTGATTCAGTTTTAGGTTCAGATCGTCGAGCTCCTACAGTTCGATCCGAAGAAAGGCACTCAAGTTGGAGAAGAAGTGGAAGCTGGGAAATTGCGGCAGACGTACTTGCCAATTCAAATGTAACTGAAACTAGAAACTATGTTTCTTCGCGGCAATGATTTCGATTTCTTTGATGTTTGCATAGCATATCAACTTTAGGTGATATGGGTTTTGCTTATATATCAGAAAGATGGAATAGGGAAATACTTCTTAATCTTTGTTTACTTTTATAGGAATGTGAATTGAATTGATTGAAACATTAAGTAAAAAAACACTTGACCTTTTTTGTTAATCTTGGCGCTTATGAAAAATATAGTAATGTGTTTGTTCAAGAAACGAAAGTGTAGTATTGCCTTGGATTGGTTTTTCTTTCCAATTTGTATTCGAAAGTGTTTGGATTCACGCCTACTTCATATTTTTCACGTCACGAGACACTTTAAACGTGGAAATCCTTAAGCTACATTTCTTAGCAAACGCACGTTGAGGCCAAATCAGCTGAAAAGTTCTCATCATAATTAATTTTAAGCTTTGTAAAATCGGTTCCTTTGTTGAAATGTTTTTTTTTTTATCCATGCTATATTGATGCAATTAGGTGAAGAGATTTTGTCACTAAAAAAGTGGGATTTCTATTTTGCATTTTGTATTGGTGAATATAGAGTCTTGGTGAAGTTTACTAAAATTGATATATCGTAATTAACAGCACTACTTTATTAAAAGTATTAATACTTTACTATTTTCACATTTTAAAAAAACAACAAATGACAAAACTTTTTTTCTTAGCTTCTACAATTTGATGCTAAAATAGAAATAAGTTGATATATAAAAATAGCAAAACATTACATCAATACACCTAAACCAATCATTATAATAACACATTACTAAAATTATCTCCACTAGCCAAAAATTACTATTTTTTCAATTACTATAAACAACACTATAAATGCGAAGAATATCAAAGGGACATTGAATTCAACCTCTTTCTCCACACACAAAAAAAAAAAAAAGCAAAAAAGCAAAAAAGCAAAATGAATTCATCAAAACTTTCATCCGTGTTATTAACACTTTCATTGATCATTATAATTTCTCAAACATCGAACGCCAAATTGTTTGAAGATATTTGCAAAGCAACCGCAGAAGACAACGAGCGTTGCCTTGAAATTTTGAAAACAGATCCTAAAATTGTGGACGCGAACAGCGATATATCGCTATGTAAACTGATCCTACAATTTGCCCTAAAAAAGGGTGAAGAGGCACAGAATTACCTAAAGGAAATGATGAAGAAAAATCCATCACCAGCAATAAAAGAATGTGCAACAATTCATTATGATGAGGTGGTTGGATCATTCAAAAGTTCATTAGGTGAGTTGAAAGAAGATGGATTAACAGCAAACTATGATGCCAAAGTTGCAGGTGATGGTCCTACAACATGTGAAACTGCATTGGCTGCAGAAAATATTAACATTCCTAAAATTTCAGATCTAAATAAAGAGATATTGTTGCTTAGCAAAATTGCATTTTTAGCCACAAACAAGCTTCCAACCTCATAAACTCTTTTTTTCATTATATATTACTCCGTTCTATTTTTTTTTTTTATATAATAGATGGTTGAATCAATAAAAGTTAATGTGTTTATATCAACTTTTATTGATTTCGAACTGTTTTTTTATTTATAAAAACGATCGGAGGTAATATTTGTCAAAGAAAAAAAGGATTTTTGGAGCGTTGAAAAAGGCAATATTAACTTATTTTAATTTATTAAAAAAGTTAATTTGGCCGCTAGATTTTTACATTTGTAGGTGGATTTATATTAATAATTTAGTTGTTGTGATTTTGGTCACATATGTATTATTTTTATTTTTAACAACTTTGAATTTATGGTGTATTTGATGTATTCTATTGATTTGAATAAATTAATATTTTTGTTAGTAAAAAAATTAAATTTAAAAGTATTGCCATATTTATATAAATGAATCTAATTAGATTGATTATTTGTGATAGCTAATGATGTTAAAAAGGGAGGGGATTTGAGTTATTAAACATATGATTTTTTATTTTCAAATAATAATTTATATTACAATGAACCTTTATCAATTTAAATGGTTCTTAAGTTTGGAGTTCTGGATTTGGTAGGTTATACATGAACTCCATCAAAAATTCTTAACGAAGTTGATGACTCTCTCTTATTAATAGATGGTATATATTTTTCTCTAATAAAACCATTTTGTGTGAGGAAAGTATTTTTTGTGGCATGAAATAAATATTGTTGTACTTTTTATACAACAATATTTTTTCAATTTAAATAAATGTTTTTGTTAAAGTTAATTTTTCAATTTTTATACTTTGTTTGAGAGTTTACGAGAAAAAAAAAAGAGTACTTTGAAAAACCCTTAAATTGAAATTAAATTTTCAAAATCTATTACTCATTTCATCTTCTTCATTCGTTCTATCAACTGGAGTAACACATGCTCATTCAATTTGTGGAGATAATCGCCATTAAATTTTTTCACTTTCGCCATTTGAAGCACAATTTTTTTTTTCAAAGGCAAAAGAAAGAGATGTGTATTATTATAATAAATTCCCACTAGCACGTGATATGCCATTGCTTAGTATGTTGAGGGAATTCAAAGTAAAAAGTTATTATTCTTCTCCTCTAATTTAAGATTCATTGTTTTTGTATGTCAAGACTTAGTTCATTTTATGCGAAGACTTCAAATCGTATTTTATGATATTGAATTTTACTTAAAAGTTACAATGTTTTCCTAATTCCTGTATATCTTATATAAAATAATATTAAATTACTATATCACCGGTTGAAACAAGTTTTTTAAAATTAAAATTGTTAAAATTTTATGTACAAATTATAATATCGTAAAATAAAAAAAAATATTCTTGTGTTGCGTTAGTTTCAATTGAAAAT
>JBBPBT010001302.1:5855061-5869498 GCA_037974875.1 Cicer bijugum | reverse complement strand
AATGGATGAACTGATTCTGATTTGATTTTATTATAGGATTACAATTTTCATCAATGCCAAAATTAAAGCGATAATATATAATTTTAATTATTGTAAATAATTTGGTTGTAGAAAGTTATTATGTTGTAGAATTCAATTTTCAGGTATGATTTGATCTATAACGTAGACTTACTAACGATTATATGTGTGATTAAGATTTTGCTAAAAATGTTAGAACACAAATTTTAATAAAAAATAAATAAAACTTGTTAAGATAAAAAATGATCAACAATGAAAATTAATAGTAATATTTGGAATTTAAAAAAAAATTAATAAAATTGTAAAATGTTAATAAATGATAATAAAAAAATATAATAAATAAATTAAAAATTAGAATAAATTTATATTTAATTATAGTTGAATTAAAAATATAAACCTTTTTTTACTCATGGTATCAGCTTATATAGTCTAGTTTGAAGGCTCACATATTCATCAATATCATAAAATAAAATAAAATGAATTCCACCACTCAATCATCAACTTTGTTGTTCATCCTTTGCTTGTGCCTCATACCTCTTCCAACATTATGTGGCAACTTATACAAAACTTTATGCAATGAGGCCAAAGAGGATGCAAATAATTGCTTGAATCTTTTGAAATCTAACTCAAGAATCATCTCATCCACAAATTATCTTGACCTATCCAAATATATCTTGGAGATGGCAATAGATAAAGCAACATATGCTCAAAATTTTATCATCAAAGTGACAAATGAGCATCCTACTCAAGCTATTAGACAATGTGCTACTGAATTCTACTATGAGACTATTGAATCATTCAGAAGTTCATTGAGTGAATTGGTTATGGATCCTCAAAATGCAAATGATGATGCAAAACATGCTAGTGATGCACTTGCTAGTTGTGAGAAAGCTATTGAAGTTGAAAAGACAAATAACCCCTCAATTCATTCTCTAAATAATGAGATGTTGTTACTTAGTGAAATTGCTTTTCTAGCTACAAATCATCTTACACATAGAGTGGTACCAAGTTAATAAATTTGAATTATACTATTCTCGATTGATTTAATTTTTATCAATTTAAATAAATAAATATCATATTTTAGTAAAAAAAAATTGTCACATAACATGATGCTATGGCTATGTTATTCAATAAAATATTTTGCAGTTTCCTTTTTATTCATCTATGTCTTTTTTATACACAATAATTTATAATTAAAGAGTATAAAAGATACTTC
This sequence comes from Cicer bijugum, assembly GCA_037974875.1. NCBI lineage: Eukaryota > Viridiplantae > Streptophyta > Magnoliopsida > Fabales > Fabaceae > Cicer > Cicer bijugum. The sequence continues at coordinate 5,868,264 of JBBPBT010001302.1, read as the reverse complement.
AATCCATTCAAATATATAGTTTATACTATCTTTAAACAATCTATAAGATAAACATTACAATTGAAATAACACACTTTAAAACGTTAATTTAAACAATCTATAATTAATTAATAAACACAATGTCATACTAAAATATCTTTAAATATTGATTTAAAAACACTTCTAAAATCTCATTCTTATTTTTTCGATTTAAAGATAATTTCACTTGACAAAATAATTTCAAGTTGATAAATAGTTAATTCATACCACATAAACATTTGAGTATAACTTCCATGCTTGATGTAAGAACTATGTTTGGAAGCAATAAAGCAATATATAATGCTGAAGTCTATATTAATTCTAGTGAGTTCCACAACTCAATTTACCTTAAATTTATAAAATAAACAACCACTTTGATCTCTATAGGTGGCTGCACTATCAAAATTATGATGGTTGAATGTATTTGAATTATAAAGATGTATTGTTCTGCTTTAAAATATAAATAAATTAAAAAATAAATATATTTAATCTAAATTTTTAAAATATTTTCCACGTGTGAATTTAGTTTATAGAATTATCGACAAAATAAATATTAGAAATCTGTTACAATTTCGAACAAAAATTATTAAAATAGCTTATTATTATTATTATTATTATTATTTAGTAATTGTTGTATTTGAATTTTTCTAAACATGATACTTGGGGTGGGGGTAAAGAAAAGTTCCCCAAATTGAAACCCTACCTTCCGCCATGGTCGCCATCTTTTCCTTTCCATTCCGGAGACAAAACCACGCTACCGTTGTTATTCTTCTCGATTCACATCAATCACTTCATCAATTCCTAAAAACCCCACAAAAATCCAAGCTTGTAGATCAGAACAACTTTATATTGTTGATTCTCAAACTATGGTATGTTCTTTCATGATTTTCCTATCTATTTTCGTGTTTCATTTTCAAGGAAATGATGAATTGATGTTAAATATGTTTGTTTGTTTTTTATTTAGCTTCTTTGTATTTAAGAATTTAGGAAATTGGTTCTTTTGGGTTTTATCTATTATTTCATAGATTAAGGGTCCGTTCGTTATAGATTTTAAAAATGATTTTTTTAGAAGCTACTAAAACAACTTCTCATTTGAGGCTGTTTTTAGATCATAATTTTTTCAAAAACAGATGAAAACTTTGAATAGTGATTCCTTTTTTTTAAAAAAAAACGTAATTTTTTTATTAAATAAGCTGTAACAAACGGGCTTTAAGTTTTCAACTTTTGAGTTGAGGTGCTTGTAGGTATCAGTTTTGCCAAACTTGTTAAGAGCCCGTTTGTTACCCGCCTATTTAGTAAAAAGATCACTTTTTTTTTTTAATAAAAAAATAACCACTTTTTCTTCTGTTTGGTGCATCTTTTAGAAAGAAAAAAAAATGAGAATTTGAAAAAAAGTCTACAAAATCTTTAAATGAGTTAAGAAGTGCTTTTAGCAACTTCTCAACGAAATCATTTTTCATAACAGACTTTTTAAAAGTGATTTTCATTACGATAGATAAACACAACTTCTGCTTTTCTAAAAAACTCTAAAAAAATAATGTCTAAGTTATTGAGTACCACAATCGCTTTTTTTTTATATATATTTAAAGCAGTTAAAAATCTGCTCAATCTGTTAATGGTATAACAGCTTTTTGTGCATAGTATAATTTGCAGTGTTATTAATAGCGGGAAATAGTGGAACACCAAACATCCGCTATGAGAAGTAGCGGATAGCGTGGCAGGCAAACAGCAGAAGCCGCGGAACAATAATTACTTATAAAATAAAGCATGTTGCATACAAATAAAAGCTGCATTAAAAGAAATTTTAAACTCAATAATTGAATTCAAAACAACTAATAGTGCATATTGCATATTGCCTACTGTCTACCTGCAGCCTTAATAGAAATCGATAAAATGACATAAAACTCAAAATCTTAATTCAAAACAACTAATAATTTATGATTCCTAATCGTAAGTCCTAACTAGTAGAAATTGATAAAGTGACATAAAACTCAGAATCTTAATTCAAAACAACTAATAATTAATAGTTCCTAATTCTAAGTCCTAACTAGTGATAACTAAAAAATCTATTCATTCTCCTCTTCTTCCCCAACATCATCATAATCCTCATTTTCAGATAGTGAAGCATATCCTTCGACTTCTTCTATTGAATCCGCAGAATCAACGAAAAAACAGAGTATTGAAAGAAAACAAAGTTTTGAAAGAACGTGAGCAACAGAGAGGATTGGAAGAAAACGAAAAAAACATAGGGTTGAAAAAGCAAACAAAAAATTGGTTTGTTAAAAAAACAAAAAAAGAGTGGAAAAAAAATGAAAAAACAGAATACATAAGTAAAGAAAGAATCAATAAAGAGAAAGAAAAAGGAAAACAGAGAAAAAAGTAGAGGAAGAGAAGAAGTGAAAAAAAAAAAACAGAGTAAGAGAAGAAGAAAGAAACTGTTTTTACCTGAGAAAAAGTTAATCTGACTCTGAAAGTTGCATGCTGATGATAAGTTATATAAAAGCCCATGATCACCGACTCATCCAATTTATTTTTTTAATGTATTTTAAAAGTGGTTTTTAATAAAACATGAAAACCAAATATTCCGCTGTTATTGTTATATGGGCGCTATATCGGATATTTAACAACATTGATAATTTGAGAGATTCTTCCTTTTGGATTTCTCCATTATCACATATTGAATTGAGTTCATTGCAATTATCAGTTTTTAAGAGGGTGTTTATAATGTGTTGTATGGCCAACCTAGATTTATTCTGTGGGGCAATATTAGTGGTTACTAGGATTTTTTTTTCATTAGCTGTAATTTGAAGAGAGTAATAATCGGTTGCTTAGCTCAAAGGTTGAGTAAAACCTTAACATCGAGGACTTCTCCGTAGAACATTCTGAGCGAGTAACCTAGTACCAGACAATTCTTCAGTGTCATCTTCTACGGTTACTTGGGTTCGTTCTTTGGAAGTTGATGCAAATCTGAGAGTAGAATTAGTGTGTTGTTTGGTTCTGAAAAGGGTTAGTGTGCGCATAAGGGATAGAGTTGGAAATTGAAAGGAAGAAAACGAGATTGGAAAAATGAGAGATTGGATGTCGAGGTTACGCTCTTTGCATTTTAGTACCTTTTGTCGATTTTTTTATTATCATTTGGTCATAGTTGTAACTTTTTGGGTGCTTGTACCAAATTGACTAAAAAATGATTGAGAGGAATATTGGTTGAGGGTTCTTTCAAAGTGGTATGAAATCAACTATTGGTAAATGCTCTTTCTTTGTGCAACAGATTGTTGACATGTTCCTTGTTTCTAGCTAAACTTTGACTAAATAATTTATGCAGGCTGCAAAGATTCTCGCGAACTTGATTGTGAGGGGTGGGGAAATCTTGGCAAAAGCCGTTGTTCAGGCATATCGTCAAGCCCTTACGAGTAAGCTTTCCAAATTATGACTGTACATATTTGTGATTTGTGCATAGAATGTATATGCTTGCTAATAAAATATTAAATTATGAGATTTTTAAGTGTTTGTTCTGATAACAACCTGTTAATTTTCATGGATATATATACCATATGCAAATGTCACTTTCCAAAATCAAAATCCATTTTAAGTTTTTAACCCATGAAGCACCAACACTTTCCAGACACAATACCGAAATTGACGCATAGACACTAGTAATAATTTAAGAAAATAGATTTGATTGATGTAATCATAAGTCATAGTGTCACACACCTACATGTCTCGTACACACCTTTAATATATAGTGTAGGCGCAACATAGATTTTAACACTTAATTGCTAGATATTTAGTTGTTATATTGTTTTAAGAAATTAGAGGCTAAGTTTGGTGATAAAGATATATTGGAGACTGGAGTTATGGTAATTTTTCCTTTCTTTCAACCCGTGGTGTGGGATTTTATGGGTTATGTTGAGAAGGAATTTTTGTATTGCTGGGACAATCTAGTTAACATGTTGGAATTGTGTTTCTCCTTACATTTCATCTGTTATATATCTTCTGTAACTTAATGTTGTGATGAATGAATTATCAATGGCATTCCTTCTATATAGTTAGCAAAATTTTAGATGTCACCTTTTGCTCGTTTAATTTGATTATGATGCTTTGTTAATCTATTATTCTATTGTTAGAATTCATTCAGAACATTATGACGTTGTTTGAACTATGTAAGTAACGTTTCTACTTTGTAGGAAAAACATTGGTTGTTACACTTGATTCAAAAAGTTGGCACATGATTTTTTTCCTGAATCTTCTTTTTTCGTCATTGTTTGATTTTGATCCATGTACATCAACGGGACCCTAATGACTCGCCTCTTCTTTGATACTATGTGGCATTGCTTTTTGAACAACATAGGTATCCAAATTCTAATAAAACATCTTATACTTGGATGTTTTCCCAAAAATAGCTCCTCGACGTCTCTTTCAAATACAAGTTTTATTTACCCTTTTATACCCTTGATTTGTTTTCAGTCCGTAGTATACCTAATTTATTTTAGGTCCTTGCTTCTTTTTCATGTCATCATGGCCTTAAATTGTGGTTGGGGTCGTGGTTGCGGTTATGTTGTAAATTTTTATATTGTGGGAAAATGTCAGTAAATGCGGTTTAAATTGCTGCTGCAATGCCGTTGCGGCTACTTCAAAATCTACAATATTGCAGTTGCGTGCATGTCTTACGGTGTATGTGTGTGTATATATTTTTTATTCTTAACTTTTCTGATTTACTGAACATTATGTTGCTACAGATGCCTCAAAAAATGGTGTTGCACAAGAAACAATGCAAAATACTATACACAGCGCTAACAAAGCTATGACACAGCAAGAAGCTCGGCAGATTCTTGGTGTTGCTGAGGAAACTCCCTGGGAGGATATTGTTAAGGTTACTATACCATCATTGCCGTGGTTACTATTACATATTTGTTCTAATGGTTCAAAAATATATTTTTAAGATTTAATTCATATACATTGCTAATATAAAGAGTTTTTAAACTATTAGTCAATTACAACTTTTAGATCATTAGAAATGTTTAACTTTTAATATAATCTCCTCTAAAATTTTGTCCATGAATAGTTGTGATGTATTAATGGTGTAAAACTTTTTATATTAACAATGCATGATAACTAAATTCTATTTTTTAATTTTACAAAGTTGACAAATTTTGATTTTTTGGCCAACCTAGTTTTTATTCATTTAGTCACCTAAACATACATAAATATGTGTTTTAGTTCTGCATAAGAAACTGATAAAAGGACTAAAAACTACTCTATGCAAAAAATGATTAGTATTTTGTAAATTCTAGTATTAAAAAAATATATACTCAACCCTGGTTTTGAATGATGTCTTGAACATATTTATTTTTGTGCAGAAATATGATAAATTGTTTGAGAATAATGCCAAGCATGGGAGTTTTTACCTCCAGTCCAAAGTTCATCGGGCCAAGGAATGTCTAGAGGCTGTCAAACAAGGCAAGAGTGATGGAAACCCTAGTTGAGGACTCAGTTTTGGATCCAAATTCTCTAGAGTCGGGAATTCCTCGCATTTAGGACATCAATGGTTGTTTGATCTTAACTTATGCTCAATGTTTTGAATTATAAAATAAAAATAGTTGTCCATATTTTTATGGACCGTCCGATCTCAACTATTGATGTCTCAAATGCGTGAATATGGGAACCCCTAATTGCAGAATATCCAAATTCCTCAGTTTTGCTCATTATTACTATTTGTATGGTAATTTTGGTCACCATGAACGATTTGTCCAATCAACATTAAATTTATTTTACTATAAAAGTTATTTGTAAATTATTAATGAATTCTATCTGTAGAATTACAGTTGTTAATGTTCGTAATTTAGCATAAAAACATTATTTTTGAAAATATTAGTTAATAATGTCGATATAAATATACATAATGTACGGCATTCTAGTAATGTTTAATTATTTTTTTAGCGCTAAGAAGAAATACGCACATTATCTTATATAAAACATGTAAATATCATGTAACTACTATTTTTATTTTTAAAGAATGTAACTACCAATTTAATAGTATGCATAATCATTTAGTATCTAGTATGTGGATGGATTTTGCTTCAAAGACTAATATGTCTTAATTTATTTTACTATGTACTAAAAGTTGTTTTATTTTCCATTGGCGTACCTAAGTTTTATTATTTTTGTATTTGGACTAAAAGTGAGAAACGACTTTTGAATTAACTTAATAAAAAAAAAAAAGTGTGTTTGATAGTATTAATATGTAAAAAAAGTTGTTAAGATATTTTATATATTGAGTCTCGTCCCATCATTGTCTTTGCTTTATTATTTTTTTAAGATAAAAATTTAGAATGAAGGAATGATGTTTGCTTTGTTAATATTTTAAATTAATTGAAAGTGTAAAAATGAAAATAATGTTTTTATTAAGATTCAATTCATATAGAATAAAAAAAAGATACAATTCATTTATAGGAGGGTGTGGTCAACTAGTAGTACTACTTGACATTATATCCAATACCCAATATGAACACAATGGTGTGCTCTTCTGTCCAAAACAGATCACTCAAAATGAAAATAATGTTTGAACAAAATTAATTATAGTTACATTAATGCACGTGTTGCTGTGTTACAGTATCTTTTAATATTTAAAGAAATTTGAAATAAAAGGCAGTCTTCTTTGATATGTTAATGTTAATAAACAAATGTCTCAAAATTTAAGTGTATTGTTAAATATGTTTTGCAAAATTACGGTGGCACCGTAATATAATAAAAGCTTCAAAGTATAAATTTTATATCAAATTTATAGTAATTTATTGTAATTCTATTAAATCTCTTTATCAATCCAAACACGAGCTAAATCTAATTGGTAATTTTTTTTTAATTATGTTACACTATTTTAAAACACGAATAGAAATAAGTCTAAACAATTGATCTATTTATTTTAAAAATAAGATTAAATATATTAATTTTTTTATTAATATTTATTTATATTTTAAAATAAAGAGAGTTGTTGAATAACATTAAACCGCTTTTACCTAAGTCACTTAATATATATGATTATAATGAAATTAAATTTTATTATAGTACGCGATGCAAAATATAAAATTAAATTATTTCTTGATTGAAATTAATGCTATATATTACAAGTATTTTGTTCGCGAAATTTTACAAAGCCAGCGTTTTGGTTTTAATTTAAGTGCAAAATTGTTTTATTCTCATATTTGGCAGAAAAAACGTTGGTTAAAGGTGTAAAATAATCAATTATAATTTTTATTTGTAATGTAATCGTGATAGAAACCGTTGTGACATTGAACATTTTCCTTAAAAATAATCGTGAAATGTAACAAACAAGGTTCCATGATTTGACTGAAGCACTCGATGCTCTCTCCAACTTTGAAAATAAACACAAAAAACATGTTCATTTTCATACCATAGTCTTTGTTAACTACCCAATGATCAAAATATCGTTCCTTTACTTGAATTAAACTTTCCTTTAATATAATACTATGATCAAAATATTGTATGAGAAGTTTAAAGAAAATATCTTTACTAAATTTAAGTTAATTGAAATAATTACTTAGCGTATAGTTCAAATTTGTGACTAATAATTAAACAAAATAATTTTTATCTTACACACTTTACGTGAAATAAAATATAAATTACAATCCATATGTTTCCAACTAGACAATATTTGTTTTAGGAAACAAAATTTAGAATGAGTAGGAATAGATAAGAAAAGATACTCAAATCAAAAAACATTTATAAATAGATCTATAAATGCATCTTCCAATATAAATTTAAATCATACTTAACTTTGTTGTGAGAGACTTTAAATGCATCAAGATGGTTGGTACACAAGACCATGGAGTATTTTTTTATTGACTTACACAAGACCAAACTTGTTGAATAGAAATTCTAAGTATTGTACGGATGTATTTAATAGTCATTATATCTTTTCCTTTTCACATTTTCCTTTTCACATTTTCCTTGTTTGACGATTCTTAATTGTTTCATTCTCATTGTATATATTGTAATTATTGTAAAAGAAAAGGACACAATATATCTCTCAAAAAACTAAAATAATGCAATTCGTGTGCAATTATTATTTAAAAAATTATTAGAATTTAATATAAGTAATTGATGTACAATAGATATAAATATCCTAAATTTTAGGATATTGCATTTTATTTTTACTAATAAATTACATACTTTATTTTTTTGTTTTTAAAAGTTATTTGAAGATAGCATGAGATTAGCAATAACATTTTAAATATATAACTTTTAATCACTAAGATTGGAATAATCAAAATAACCTTAAAGATAAAGAATGAAAAGTATCACTATTGCTAACCAGTCACCACAAAATATTGCTAAAATACTCAAAAGCTAGCATACACAAATTTTGATAAACTATGTGGCTGTTAAGTTGGTAGAAGACATGTTTATTCAAAAGCTACAACTTTTCATGGATAACTAAGATAATGTTAACATCAAATCAAATCCATTTGAACAATGATGGAATAAAATAAACTAACCCTTAGTACCTAAATTCTACTTTGTCTTGTTCACTTCAATCACTTGCTCTTTTTGTCGAATTGAGACTTGAGAATCAGAATAATCTCTATTATTAATGCATTCAACTCTCTATCACGAATGCATTCAGATTTGTAATGGTTATCCACTACATTCATACGGTCAACATTGAAAATGTTTAATCTTTGATTGAATAATTTAAATGTGTATTAAATCTCTGCAATTCTACTACTAATTTTTAATTTTAATTTTTACATACAATTGACTTTAGTCTCAACGTTAAATTAATATTTAAAAAAGACTTAATTTCAGTTTTGGTCCCTCTATTTTAACTGAATCGCGAAAGTAGTCTCCTATTATGTTTATCTTCGGTTTTAGTTCTCCAAATAGAATTTTATCCAAAACTTGACGAATTTTTATTTTTTAAAGTCGTACTACATCATTTATGATAATAGATTTCATGTATAATTGTTGTAAATAAGATATTGAGGCATGATGTGACTTAAATAAATACAAAAAAAAAATGAAATTTTATTAAGTTTTGGACCAAAATTCTGTTTTGGAGACCAAAAATGGGAGAAACAAAATGAAGGATTACTTTCTCGATTCAGCTAAAATAGGGGACCAAAACTGCAATTAAGCCTTTAAAAAATAATTTTTTTTTCAAAAAACTCCTATATTCTTCTTTTAATTTTTATTTATAATCTTTTTATAAAAATAATATTAATTATTAGGGATCAATAAATAAATTTATTAAATTAATTATAAGGAAATTCTAATTTTATAGAAATTAAATAAATAAAAGAATACTTACAAAAACTAAAATAAATTTTTTTGGACGATTCATTTAAATTCAAACGACCATGAATACTCCTAAGTACAATAAATATATATGGGGAAAAAGCGACTACTATAAATCCAAATTCTTTAACCGCCCACACTTTTTCCCTCAATATCTTCATTACAATAATAGTAACAAAATAATAAGGAAATCCAAAACTAACTTGAGAGATTTTTCTATCATCTAAATATATGAAATACACAAATAAATATATACCAATTCCATTTATCTCTTCTTTCATTTTCTCTTTTATGAAACAAAGAAAAATAATAAATACAAATAAAAATATAAAAGGAAAGCCGACTAATTGTAAAATAAAAAAATCAAATTGCTTTTTGAATATGTGATTTTTATCACAATATAAATTTTTTAAATGTCTCTTGACAAATATTTTGTTTTTTTTTTTCCGATAATATCAAAGATCACAACGCAATCTTAATTATGGATTGTAACAATCACCACAAATAAAGATCTATGTATCAATTATAAGGTGGTGGATGACCACTAATATCTGACCAAGTAGTCGACGGATATCCTGATCCACCGCCACGGCTTCCACCAGGCGGGTGGTTATCCGACGGCCTTAAAAAACTCATTTCTTGACTATTAAATAGAGGAAATGAATCAGAGGAGGAGGAAAGTTGAGTGGAGGTTGAAAATGAAGATGATGATGATGATGAAAACGACGAAGATGATAACAACAATGAAGGTGATTGAAGTTGAGCCAATTGTGAATTATAATACCATTGTTGGATCAAATTAGATTGTTGTTGTTGTTGAAGTTGTTGTAATTGAAAGTCACCAGAACTTTGAAGAATATGAGAATATTCCAAATAGTCTCTTATTAAGTCCGGCTGTCCATTAAACGCCGAATAAGGTTGCGGTAGCGGCTGAGGTGTCGTAGTCGGAGTCGGAGTCGGTATTGCCCTAACATTTTCAGGGAAGTTGAGCTTTGCCCTACTCCCTCTAAACCTCAATGCAGCTTCATCATAAGCAATTGCAGCTGCTTCAGCTGTGTCAAATGTTCCAAGCCATACTCTTGCTGCTTTGTGTGGATCTCTTATTTCTGCTGCCCATTTTCCCCATGGCCTCTGCCTCACTCCTCTGTACCTTCTCCTTTTCTCACCGCCTTCTTCCAATGTCGCCGATGTTGCCGTCGAACCACCTATGGTGGTTGGATCTTCTGAAGCCACTGTTAAATACATTGTGCATGGTTTGTTAAGAAAAAGTTGCCATGTTATTAACAAAAACAATAATTTGATTAAAAGAAATTTTAAGTTTTTCGAATAAGTTTTTGTCTTCGAAAAACTTGTATATAATTTATCGCAACTAAACTCCAAGTTTCACTACAGTCGACTATTTTTAAATATCGTGATCATCTGATTAAGTAAAATTGTCTAGATTTGAAATTCAAAATTTAAATTTTAAAATAATTTAAATTTAAATTTAAAAGTTTGGTCAACAAAAATTTATATTCAACAAAAATTGATGTTTTGTCTGACCAAATACATTAACAAAAAAATTGATGTTTTGTCTGACCAAATACATTAAAAAAAATTGATGTTTTGTTCTATAAAATACATTAATTTTTGTGGATCAACGTTTATCTCATTTTCAAGACTAGAGGAAGTAATAATTTTGTCTTCTATTTTATAAAAATATATTGTATGATTTGATGAAGAAATGAATGAAATAAAATAAAAAGTATGGTAAAGAAATGCACCTGATGTTTGAGAAGGTACCATAACAGTTGTAAAGATTCTAGGAAGAGTTTGTTGTTGTATAAAATGATTTGAAGAACTACTAATCTCTTCATCATGATCACGTTCTCTTTTGTGACCAATTGTTTGTACCATCATTTGACTAGATGAAACATGTGTAAGAGCTGAAACCATTTCTATTAATTCTCTATCACCATTATACCCCTGCATTCTACTTCTCACACCCCCTTCTTTTTCTTGCTTGTTCAAGTCATGAAATGATTGAGATGCACCACTAGAACTACCACCATCGCCGTCGCGCTTCACCGCGAATCCGGTGAACTCGCCTAAACCTCGTTGATTCGCCACCGTTAATAAGGACATGTAAATTAATCAAGTTGTTTTTTCTCACACAAATTTTGAAGAACCTTTGAGATGTTTATTATTGAGAATGAAAATATGTAACACCTTATTTAAATACCCTTTGGCGCATACTATTTGAGAATGAAACGAATACATGAACTATAGTATAATATAAAAGTTGTACGAAAGAGAAATCTAACACGAGGTGCTAAAACTAGCCCCCATTTAAATAGTTTTTTATACTATTGTTAATGATCTTTATTACTCTTGTTTCCCCCACCATCTTTATTTTATTTTCTTAATTCCATAAAAAATCATAGTCCACGTGGCATAATAGCAATTCACATAAAAGACAATAGGGATATTTAGATTCGTTAGGAAAAAATTACATTACTCAAATTCTCTTTGTTTTTCAAAACATATAAAAGATGTGGTTTTATTATAAGGTTAACGATTATTAATAATTACAGTTAGGTTGAATTAATTTTGTAGGAATCATATAAAATATAGATTAAATTTATTAAATTATTTATTCTAAATATTAATTATTCAACTATTCGAATTAAATATTTTTAAATCAACTAAAAAAATAACATTAAAAAATTATTTTAATTTATAATAATAACTAAAATTTAATACAATTTTTACACTTATAATTAAAATATAAGTGATGACGGAAACATTATGTTGCATACGGTTTGCTGCGGGTATTTATTTATTTATTATGTTCACACCTAAAAAACAAGATTTGACTAAAATTAGGTGTGGAATAAAAGATGCAAAATGGAATAAACCAGGGTTACACCTAGCTAGTTGCAATCGTTTTGTCAATTCATGTACTTTGTCGGTGTCCTTGTTGGATTTAAAGAGAGATCATGTTTGAATTTTTTAATTTTTTTTAATATAAGAGATCATGTTTGAATTGAAGTCTATATACATCAGCAATTAATATATATATATATATATATATATATATATATATATTAATATATGTATGTGATTATGTAATGTTCTCATCCTAATATTTTTGCTTTAGTAATTTCTTTTTCCGCCTTCAATGTTGATTAATTCAAGGGTGGTTTTTGGTTAAAATATATGTATTAATTAATTTAAAAGTGTAACTTAGAGATTTTTAGAATATAAAGTAAAAAAAAGAAACTACCTTTTAATTTTAAGTGGGTTCTTAACTTTGGATTTGTGTAATTTTGATTATAGCCCATATAACTTTTTTGTGGGTTTTGTGTGAAAAGGTTTAGAATGGAACAAGTTGCAACTTACACAAGTTGGAATTCACCAGGGTGTCAATGGATACAGTTTGATTCATATCCATATGAGTCATACTTCAAAAGTTGATGTTTTTTGACTCATAAAAATACTGCATGAGTTTATCCTAAAACTTGTATAAATTTTAATTTATTAATAAGAAAATATTATACATGGAAATATTGATATTTTTAAGTTTAATATAATGAAATATTATAGTTATATGTGTAAGTATGAGGTGATATTTACTATTTTGTTTACATACACATAAAAAAAGATGTATTTCATAAAATGAATTATTGTGATGAAGAAAAAATAAAATACTGATAAAAATAATGTATTTATAAAAAATAATTAAAAATTATTATTTGATATATTTTTATTGCTTCTAAAATTTTATATAATTGTTTGTTTTCATGAGTCACAAATTTTTTTTATTAATAAATAAAATTAACACATTTTAAAACAGTAGTCAATAATTCATTTGGTCAACTAAAAAACATAAAA